>CM074488.1:22659481-22727515 GCA_037389245.1 Oryzias sinensis
GCTCACGGGGCGGTCGCCCGTGCCAGGCGGTCGCACGTGCTCGGGCCCGCTAAATGCTACTTGTAGCTTTAATTAAGAATGTCTCTTTTGAGTCATACAGTGAGAGAGAAAAAAAATACATTTTTTCCTGCGGAATTCTGAGAAACTGAATTTTAGGAAGTATAGAGACGTGAGTAGGTGTGATAGGGCTTTTAATGAATTTCAATTAAGAGATTACGATATTGTAATCAGCATGTGTGGGCTGCGATTGGGGTAACAAGTGGGGATGCAGAGCAGCAGTCACGTTAATCAGAGCCCATGTGTGCTCAGCAGCCACCGCCGATGGATTCTGATCATGATCGGGGATTGATGATGATGCTTCTGTTGTTTTTCACCGAGTCCTGTCCTTGACATGATGAAGGCATTAAGGGAATGTGCGGCCCGCTTTAATCCTCAACCTTCCTTACATCATAATGACAGGAGTTTAGTGCTCAGATATCCAGACAAACACCTTTGCAGACCAACAGTCTAGTATTTGTTCAGGAGTTTTTCATGATGAAACATGCTTTTTTGATTTATTGACATGTCTCAAACAGGTGTTTGTATGTTAAAAGAAATCATTTTTGAATCACATATTTATTACATTTTTTAATATCTTTTATTTATTTATCTTTTTTTAAAAAAAATCTCATGATCTCAGTTTTCTTCTCATCTGTTCATCTTTGCCACCAAAACGATAATCTCCTAAATCCTCATTTAGGTTTATGGTTGCTGTTAGAGTTGGCTCAACCTTTTAAATCCTAATCCCAATGAATTAATCCCATATGCAGCCAAATCTCCTAATCTCTGTTGATACCTTGTTCTTTCTGGTGCCTTAAGGTTGAGAGCATGTTAATGTGTAAGTGTGTGTGTGTGTGCGTGTTTGTGTAAGTGTGTGTGTGTGTGTAAGTGTGTGTGTGAGCTTTCTCCAGGGAACGGCAGTCATTGCATTTCAGTAATTAGTTAGTAGATCATGCACTTGTGCACTGGATACGTTTTTATTTTTTACTGATGTGACTGAAGAAGACAAAAAACAGGGATTAGCACAGGTATGGATCCTAAATAAGCTTTTCACACAACGCAGAGATGCTAAAAGGGATAATCTTAGTCCCAATATTTAACACATGAAATACTGATATTTTTTTCTGAACAAACCAAATCCCCGTTACTCACCTGCTCCACAGTCAAGCTTCTTGTTTCTTCACATTTCACTCCAATGCTGCAATAATACACCAATTTCTTTTTTATACATCTAAAAAAGGATGATGGAGAAAATCATAAAATAAGGTTGTAGAAAGAAAAGGAAGAAACACAACAGTTGGATCTGGAAAAAAAAGACTTATAAGTGTTCATAGTTCCTAGAATGGGATCATTTCTACATTTCGATGGCCAAAATGCAAAACCCCCAATCAGCAAATTTTTTGATTTCGACTTTTTATGTTAAATAGTAAGAACAAGGATAACTCCTCGTTTTAAGTAAATTTGCACCAAAAAAAAACTGCCCTTTTAATGGCAAAGGTCACAAGATGAAAACCTCCATGAACTGGAATATTTGAAACCTTTTTCTTGTTTCCTGAATAGGGATTTTTTCTTTTAAGATGGGAAGTTTTGTATTTTGGCCAACAATATGGAATGGATGAGAGTGCAAAAGTACAGGATTGACGTCAAGTGTCCCTGTCTGAACTTCAGTCGGGGGGTATCTGTGTGCAGCTAAGGGGAGGAGTTTTGTTGCCTGCTGGGATAATTTGCACCTCCATGAGGTACTAATCAGGAAAAAAGCAAAAAAGAAAACATTTTATTTAGAAAACTCCAATGGGAATATAGTGAGTACATAAAATACACATAGTTTTTTTTTCTTTTTCAAACAATACAGGCAAATGCAAATTAGCATTTTATCCAGAGAAAGAGCAGAGTGACTTTTCTCTGCATCACCTCTGGCTCAAACAACTTCCATTCTTTCCCTGCTTCCTATAAACTCCTCATGATGGCCATTTTTCTTTTAGCTCCATCCTGTGGTCCAGTTTGCTTCCTACTGGTGTCTGTGTTTTGTCTGAAAGGGAAAAGACTTATTTTTTAAATTTATTTTCAAAAACTAGTGATAGAGCCAGTTTTGAGTCAATTTTTAAGTCTGGCTGAATGAAGAAATTAACGTTTTTTTTGGTCAGATTAATTGTTTTAAAATAGAAATTAAATACGTTACCGTAACCCTTGTGCTATCCTAGACCCACTAGACAGTGCACTGAACCTTTTTTCTTCAATGATTTGTGATCTTCACTGGTGTCCATGGATTACATGAAATCTTTTCACCTTTATCCACCTTTGTCATGGTAGGGAGAACACGTCAATGTAAGGGTGGGGTCATCTAAGATAGCACAAGGGGTTAAGGGACCTATATCATGCTTTTCTTAAACCTTTCAGAATAAACTATATTTATATGTATGATGGTATATTCCTTTGGCACACTAAAGAACGATTTTTGAAAAAAACAAAATGAGTTGTTTTCGCAGCTCATTGTCCTACCTCGATCTCTGAGGCATCGGCTTTCACTCCGTGTGGGTGCTGCCCATTTCATGACCTCAACCTAGAACCGGCCTCGGCAGCACGAAAACAAACAACATCAGAACTTTTGGAAAGATGGATGTTCATACACTGTGCTCATTAAAGGAAAGCGTTTTGCCGATCACTGCTAGGTCTGTGGAGAAAGTGTGTGTGTGTGTGTTAGCCTAGGGGCACTGCTGGCAGGGCAGACTCTTCCTAGAAGGAGCTGTTCTCACTTATCTATGCCACGATGTGAGAAGTTGCTTGTTTTTCGGGAATAGGGAGGGGCTTTTATATACTGTGAATACTCAGAAACAAGGGAATGGATCAAAATACCGCTATTGGGTTGTTTTTAGTGAGGAATGAACATTATAAAACACTTAAAAGTTTAAATAGGTGATTTTGCATGATATAAGCAATGCAGCAATTTGAGTTTCAGTAAAATAAAAAGATTAGAATCAACTTCAGCGGTCATTTGAGGGACTGCAGTGGTTGGTTTTTCTGAGTTGACGGTGAATTTGGGAACAGAAGGTGAGGGCTTGATTTTAGCTAAAATAATACGTCCATCATTGAACATATGCACAGACCCTTGATTGGTTATCATGTTTTTTGTTATCATGTTTTTTTTAAATCCAAAATGACTTACAAATAAGCCACATAACTGGCAAAAACTGGTCAAGTAAAGTGCACAGGAAGCTGCAGAAGAGGCCAATCTTGAACATTTTGTCTGAATATCTAGAGTGTGACAGCTGTGCTTGTAGAGTCGGATAGCTCATTCTATCAATGTGGAATCACAGAACTAGTTTTTCTTGTCATTTCTGTTTTGTGGTGCAGAGTACACCACTTGCCATTGGTTGGCAGAACGCAGTGAGCAGGAAGAGTTGTAAACTAGGATTAGTCACAAGTTGGAAGGTAGATGAGGGCAGCTGGTAGACGCCAGTGCAGAGATCTGATCAGTGCTGTTACATGCCCATTTCGACTAGTTAGAAAGGAAACCTGCAGCAGTTGGATCTGAGTTGGATCTTTCTGATGATGCAGGGGGGAAACCACCATGCCAAGGAAGGGGAAAAAGAGGTTTTAATGTACATTTGAGCTGCGCGCCATTGTCCATTGCCTGGACAATGACTGACGATATTAGGTTTATCGTGAGGTCGTTCTTTACAACAGGGTTCTAAGGATTCAGTTGAAAAGGTTTTTCTCTCATCCAGCCAGAATTGAGGGTAAGGCAGGCAGAGATTTGTAGGGATTTTATTTGTCATAAAATCTGGTGGAAAAGCAGTGGTGGGCCGTCAGGGCCTTCAAGGCCTTTTCTGAAGGCCTAGAAAAATATCTGAACCATGTGTTAATTATATTTTGTCCATGCATACTCATTAAATCATTCCAAATGGTCTGTCCATTTCATCTATTGGGTTTATGATGGTTATGGACGTATTTTCACATTGGAGCATTTAACCAACAGCATTTCAGCTGTCCTTTGTTGCCAGGTGTTACTCTCCTGAAAGGAGAAAGAAAGAAGACAAGCTGTGAACTCATTGAGAGCATTTACTCAAATGAGTGAAACGAGCTCCATTCGCCCCCTTCTGGTCATTCTAGGCACAAACAATCGATCACTGAACAGCACCAGCATTATTGACAGTAAGCATTCATAAGCATTTTTCAATTCAGTTTATTTAGAGGCATAACAACGGTTAATGAGGGGTTGAGTGATTCAGACGTAGCACCACTGAAGGACCAGGTGTGTAATGCACGGTCAGCCACTGTGGAAAAGTATGGAAGACTTGTGTGTCATCAGCATAGAAACTTTAAGAATAACATGTGAGTAAATGATGGAACTCAGACGATTACAGAGGCTTAAACTGCTTACTGCTCCATTTATATTTTTTTATTCAATCCTGACCGACACGTTAAGATAAGATAAGATAAGATAAGATAAGATAAGATAAGATAAGATAAGATAAGATAAGATAAGATAAGATCAAGATACTTTATTGATCCCAGCTTGGGAAATTAGGTTGTTGCAGCGTCGACGTTAGGCTCAAGATACAAACATACACACAATAGACGACAACAGAGAACCAGAACAATCAATCAGAAAGAAACATCAGTGAAAAAGAACAGTTGTATTGTGTGCCACATCAGGAGAGAAAAACAGACAGACCATAAATGAGTTTATCTATTGCACATTATAGAGTCCAATGGAGTGAGGTATGAAAGATCTCCTGAAGCGGTTGGTGTGACAGCGAAGCTGCCTTAGCTTGTTGGAGAAGGAGCTCCGCTGACCATCCAGTACAGGATGGAGAGGATGCTCAGGATTATCCATGATGGATACCAGCTTATTTAAAGCCCTCTTCTCCATCACAGATTCAAACGTGTCCATTTTACAACCGATTACGGAGCCACTTTTCAATGCTTAAAATGTACCCTGGATTTGTATCTTTATGGCCACATTTCTTTGGTTTTTTGGATACAGCTGTAAAAAATGGCAGTTGTGTGCCACAAAAAATACTTTGTAACTCTGAGTTAGGTTAGTCCAATAAATCGCAAATTTATTGTCATCGCAATATGCATATTGCAAAAGTGAGGGAAAATTGCAATAAATGGTTACCTGAAATGTCCTCAGACGATCTTATGGCACATTGAAGTATTTAACAAATCAAATAAATCAATGTATGCATTTGACCAATCAGATGGAGCCTTTTATGTCAGATGTTCGTCTTTTAGGGAGACAAAGGTCATTTGTAGTCTAACTTAAGTTCTGTTGACTCTTATTTAAATTAAACTGTTGTAGTGTAATATGAATGATGCATTTAGTTGTTTTGCTATTTGTTCATGTATCGCAAGTTATATCCTCATCGCAATATTGATCACTAATATCGCAAATTGCGAGTCTTTATACATCACCAAAAATATTTTAATACATTTTAATATGAAAATAATATAATCATAAAACAAATGAAACCAATATAGAATACAGTAATTTAGCTTGATTTATTTATAAAAAGTGAAAGAATTACATCCATTTTATCGTGCTCTGTTGGAAAAATTTCCAGCCACCACAGGGGCTCAATTCTTCCTTTTTTGCCTGTTTTGCGACGCTATTAAAGTTTGATATAGAAATATATATTTGACTGTATCTGTATTGGCGTGCAAACAGAAAGCTGCAAATTGTTCACTGCTACGAAATAACTTGTGAACAGAAGTCTTTAATGGGGGAAGACTTAAAAGCTTATGAAAATAAAAAGGTGCTGCTAATCACCGTGCATCACCCGGATCCTTGCAAAAGACGAGCACGACTGCAGAGGGCTTTAACCGCACTCAGAGACAGGAGGGATTTAAGGCCGATAATGTAGGTTTTATGCAAGTTTAATCATCTTCAGTAGGGATGTGCAAGTGTTCCTTTCATATTTGACTCAGTTCAAATCCAAATTAAGAATGGCCTCTATGGTACTTCTAAGGAAAAACTCATGAATGATAATCAGAATCCATTATCCCTGTGCCGCAAAGCCCCTGGTAAGTCAAACGCATTCACAGTCATGCCGAGATTCCCTTCCGAATTCTGTAAGAGCACCCGTTTGCCAAAAAACACATCCAAGGCCAGATATTATCATAAGCATCAGTCCCTGGAGGTTTTTCTTAGAGGGAAAAAAACCATAGCGAAGTAGCATTTTCACAGAATTTGTCGAACTTTAGGAAGTGCTTCAAGAGTGTAAGAGGGGTAGTGACGGAGTTTGCTTCTGGCCTGGAAGCATTCTTTCATCTGCCTGTTTTTCCTTAGAGATTAAGGGGTTTTGACCCGCGAGATACCCGCCTGCACGAAATGAGGGAAACCTGCAACGTGTGATAGTAGTTAAAAATATGACTTGCGATTCATGAAAAAAATGGCAAAACAAAAAAAAAACGTATTTTACTGCGACAGTTTAAATCAAAGTCAACACAGGGACGGACTCATCATCAGGCAAAATTAGGCCTGGGGGCCCGAGCTGAACACTGAATAAAAATGTCTAAAATAAAATTTTAGAGTCGTGAAAAAACACATTTGACAACTGAACTTGCATAAGACTGATCATTTCAATGTTTTATTTAACGCTAATACTAAATTACTATCAATACTAAATTTTATATTCACAAGAACATGTTTTTAATCCAACTCCTCTTTATTATATTTCACAGGAACATTTGCTCGTATTTGATCTCATATAAATTCATGAAAAGTAAAAATACAAGAACAGTTTCCAATTTGTTCATCATAGACTAATAAGTTAAACTAAAACTCCTAAAGTTTTTAATTGTTTTTTTTTGTTTTTGTTTTGACTTTCCTTTTGTGATTTAATTGTTCTTAATATTTGAGCAAAACATCAGTGGTTGTTAGTACAATTCACTAGGAGTCTATCATTTCATGTTTTTCTCCAACTGTAAAAATGGTGGATTTAATATCAACGAAAATATGATGAAAATGTAAAGTGCTATATAAGTACACACTCTTTATCATCCTTTCATCTGTTGTTAAAGTGTTCCTGGTGGTCTTTTAAATTTGATGATGATGTTTTTAGCCAAAATCAAAAAACCTGTGTTGTTTTCTAGGACATAGTTTCTGCAGAGCGGCAGCAGTTCTTCAGAAATTTGCCTTTGAGTTGTGGGCAGGACTGTTGGTGGTAGAAAGTAAACCTGTGCTCCATTTCCCATCATGCCTTTGTTTGCACTCTCTCCCGGTAGTTCACAGCCCCTCACAACCCCAAGTTAACAATAGCAGTGCAACAAAAATTGCGAGCAACATTGGAGCTATTCAGCCGACAAAAGACGTACATGCCATGGATCTATGTATGTACACGTGGATCCACTGGAACGGAGCAGAGCAGGGAGGCCTGCTGGTTATAGTTTGTATGTGACAACTGCGAGCTTTTTCAAACAACACTAATTGGTCGGCTCCTGAATCACCGCAATGTGAATAAAGAAATCCTCAAAAATGCAACTTTGAATTTTAATCTTAATTTACTTCATATATGTCTTCCATCATGATAAAAATCCTAGAAGGTGTTGAAAATGCCAAAAACACCATTTCCATTGAAGTTGGTCTTGTAATTAAGGTAACCATTTATCCCCGTTTTACCCCAGTTATTTGTGTATATTGTTGATATTGTGATGTTGAAAAATGTTACATTTATTGTGCAGACCAAATGTGAAGCACAACTAACATAACCCACAGTTTTTTTGTTTTGTTTTTTGCCTTTTAAAAGCTTAGAGGTAATTTCCTTAAAGTATTGGGGTATGTTTTGATGGGTACAAAGTGTCTGATGGAAATCCCAACAATCATTGGTGCCACAGTAACACTGCTTTCGTACACCTGTGTAGAACATGAAAGAGTTTGCTCTTGGTGCGTAAATGAAGGGGGCTTCTAATGCCGGCCGTCTCAAGGTGTCCAGTTTAAATGGCAGTAAGGATTAGCTGTGTGTAGCGGCATTGGATGACATCATGTTTTGACTATCAAAATGTCAACTGTTAATCTGCTGCGTTTCGCAATGAAGGCTATGAAAGGCTGCCTTTTGAGGCTAATAAGTTTAAAGTAATCACACTGTCAGGATTAAAAATGACGTGACTTCACCAACAGGAGATCTTCTGACAAGTTCTGTCCTTTTGGGCATTTCATAGTTGAGTTTTGGGTTCCTTGGGTACCTGCAAGGTATTCTGGGAGGAATTCTGAGCAGACCTCAGGTTTTTCGCATAGTTATTAACCACCCCCTTGCTGACGTTGCACCACAAATACAAAGGAAAAGCCAGCCGGCCATGATGCAGCAGTCTGTCTACACCTGCTTGCGCACATGGAAATGTGGAACTCTGCTCACTGGGTCTTTTCTTACAGAAAACAGGGCTGGCTGTCTTTAAAAAGTTCAGCTCCCACAAAAAGGTCAGAAACATTACCTGTGTTTACATGGCTGCAAGGCGCCTTCTACTTTCTCTTGGCTGTGTTGTCTTTCCCTCTTTATCCCACATCTGACCAGCAGCTTGACATATAAGGACATCCAGGCATGTCTGACTACATGTACATGGTTACTGATGCATCCGCTTTTAATAAAACCTGTAAAAAGTAGTTCAGGTCTTTTGCCACATTTTGATCTGGTATATTTGGTATATCCAACATAACTATGTGCATATTCATTTTTCTACTAAAACCCTTAAAAGGCCCACTCCAATGAAATTTGATACGTGTTCTTGTGGCATTTTCTGACGATAGAGGACAGGTATGAAGAAAATCAAGCATAAAATTGCATTTCTGAGTACTTGTTATTTAAATTGCTAGCAAGAGAATGCATATCATATTGACATGTTTTTATATTCTCCTTTGTTTGATTTTTTTTTTCACTGCTAAAAATGTCATTGTCCAAGTGGGCAATGAAAATAAAGGCATATCTATCAATCAACCAATTCATCAATGAATCTCATTTAATCTCTCAGTGACAGCAAGGGGAAGGGGAGGCTGGCTTACTCAGTCCAGCCCACAACTTAGAAGCAAATTGTAATTTAAAACTGGAATAACTTGAAAAAAGGTCTAAAGAGGATCAAAGTGGGACTTTAAGGTTTGAATCAAATCTGAGCTTTTGCAGACAATGTTCTTCTCTGGCATTTCTTGGATCCTTAAATGTATTTAAAATACTTTAATTTTTGAAACAAACTAACAACAAACAATGAATGGAAAAGTAGAAGTATGGTTACAGTGTGGTTAACTAGCAAAACTTCCCATCAGCCGCTCTGACTAATCACCTGCCCCTTGACTCCTCTAGGTATTATGGGTAGTGTAGTCATACCATATTTTATGACTGTGTTGTTTCATTAATTCTGCCCTATAACCCAATGTGCCTTATGGTCAGATAAATATACTATTGGTTGTAACATATTTTCCGTGGATTCTAAGTGCATCACCAATGCACTGTAAACCACTGATGGGTTTTTAATCCAGGGGGGGTCTGAAGCTCACAGGACTAATCTGTACCAGGCATTGAAAACACTCGCAATGGATCTTAATAAAAAGACTTTGGATGGGACATATTGACAATAGGGGAAACGATGCATCATTTTTTAGAAATGACACGTCCCCTGAAATGCACCGAGCTGAGCCCCTTCTGTGTGGGAAGAGATTTTGTTCTCCACACAACAGAGAAAATGACAGCACGCTGATTTTTCTGGCCGCTGCCCATTGTTGTCCACAGTACAGTCACCTGCCATCTCACACATCCCATTAGCCAGCAGATTCCAGCGCGCTGTGTGGGACTGAGAATTGGATCCTTTTACAGGCTTTAATGCCAGCAGCGCAGTGGCAAAAAACAAACAAATGTGTTGGGTTACTCATTCATCAACATCGTTCTCTGTATTTGTATCATATATCACTGCTTTTTCTTTTCTTTATGATTATCACCCCCCCCCCCTTCCCCCATAACAATGTTGCAGCAGTGACAGGTTTCAAAGTGTTGCAGCAGGTTCATTGTTAGGTAAGAATGAGGCGTCTAACAAATAGACAACAAGGACAAGTTAATGACTACAACATTTGAAGTATTATCAGTTTTTTGATCATCTTTCTTGTTTTTTTTATTTTTGAATGCTTTAATGGAAAAAGGAAACTTTCTGAAACATTTTAAGAGATGACCATGTCAGTATTTGTAGCGTGTAGAAGATTCTTCTCAAAACTCATTTCTCTTGGTGCAGAGAGGTCAAAGGTTGAAACAAACTTTTATAAAACTGTTTATGAGAAACTCCTTCATGTTAACATGCAGTCATGCCCTTCCGTTTTATCATTTAGAACTGAATCTGTAAGACCATTAATAATTTTATGCAACGTTCTTTTCATTCTTCACGATTTCTGTGTTTCCTTTAACACTGCAATCTTCTCTGTGTGTATTGCCTGTATTCCTACCTTCTCACTTTCTTTTTTGTTTAGCCTAAAAGCCTCTTTGTTCTCATTTTCTTCTTCTCTCTACACATCTTTTCCTTTCATTTGGCCTGCTCTCTCATCCATCTGTTTTCCTGTCATCCTCCTCTCTTTGGCTGCCCATCCCCCGCTCACATTATCCACTTTCCTGAAGCCTCCACCTCATCTATCCATCTTTCCAACTTTCTCTTTTGCCTGTTTTCTTTATATATATATATATTTTTTTTTACATTTCAGCGCTTCTAAAATGTTGAGGTTGGACGTTCTGGCCCCGCTTCTCCTCCTCTCCATCCTGTTGCCGGGCTACGGTTGCCGGGCGGCGGACATTCCAGAGGACACTACATCAGAGTTCTCCTTCAGACTGTACCACCAACTGCAGGCAGAGGGGGGTCAGGAAAACATCATTTTTTCGCCTCTGAGTGTGGCGCTTTCCCTGGGCATGGTGGAGCTGGGAGCCAGAGGGGCCTCACTGGAAGAGATACGACAGACTGTGGGATTCAGCAACCTGCTTCCTGGTAGGAAGAACATTTTCAAACATCAGAGAGGAGTGTCTGAAGAAGGAAGCAACGACATCAGCAGCATGATAGTTGATTACAGTTGGATCGAACTATATAGCTCATACTCTCGATTTTTCCTTCATATCACTTTTCTTGCCCTTTTTCTTGTTTAAAAATGTGTAAAATCTATTTTTAAACAATTTTTACATAATTTTTTCCACACAATATTCAAGAAATGACCATCAAGCAGATGTAATTTTAATGAATTAGCTGATGTGTTTTTGTTCTTACTTTCATTGGTATTGTTTACATTGATCTAATGGTAAATTTTTTAAAGAAAATCTTCATATTTTTTTGATTTATTGATTTATTTCAAGCATTGTAGTCAAAGTAGAGTTTGATTTATTGCTTGAAAAGGAGTGGGAAGAAGCAAGCTTATATAATCCCACCCCACTATATTTATATTTTAGTGGAAATTAAAGAAATGCAAACGTTGCAGTTGTTTTCTTAAGGGTTATCTGAGTGAATGTTCTGCTGTTCTCCAGGCGTGGAGTTCTCTCTGCTCCAGAACCTCACAGCAGCTCTTCTGGATGACGACACCCACCACGTGATCCGATGCGCAAACAGCCTCTTCCTGCAGGAAGGCGTCTCCTTTAACCCGGAGTTCCTGCACCTGATGAAGAAATACTTCCGAGCCGAGGCGGAGACGGTGGACTTCAGCGACTCCCTGGCAGTGGCCGATCAGATCAACAGCTGGGTGGAAAACCACACAGAGAGTGAGTCAGAGAGGTGGGCAAATGGGAGGAGAGCAGGGAAGGAAGGAACTCACCAACAGTCTCGCCTTCCAGGTAAAATCAGGTCTCTGCTGTCAGCCGGGGACTTCAGCAGCGTGACGCGCCTGACGCTGGTGAACGCCATTTACTTTCGGGGCTCCTGGAAGAACCAGTTCAGACCAGAGAACACCAGGACCTTCTCCTTCAGCAGAGATGACGGCTCTGAAGTTCAGACCCTCATGATGTATCAGCAGGGAGATTTCTACTACGGTTAGTCTGTGAATGAAGGCTCTTTTATCTGAAAATACTTCTCAAAGTTATTCTGGTTTTATTTGTTAACTTTAAACACAAAATGTTCAGATTTAATCATTTTTTATGTGTTCATTTCAAATCTATTTTTAATTCTTTGTGTAAAGGTTTTTGTTAAGTTGTAAACAGCTTTTTGAACAAAATTAAGTTACGTTCCCACCAAACAGGATTCACCCATCAGTCCATTTTCAATATTGAGTCAATGTACAGACGTGATCGGAGGTTCTGTGGCAGGTTTTGAGGGTGGGGCGTGCACTGCTGTCTGGCAGCAGCCTGTTTTAGCGTTGTGGTGCGATGTATCAGAGATCAAATATTTAAACTTAGGCAAAGAAGTGACGTCAACCAATCAGGAACTCAGCTTTGGCGCATGGCGTGTTGATGACAGGATCAACGGGTGGAGTCCAAAACCATGGAGGAGAAATTGATCTTTCTCCTCCTAAACTTTATGATATTTTTCTTATTTGTATGGAGACGATAATAAAACGTTCTCAAATTTTATTTTTACTTTTTTTCCTTCCTTGGACTAATGCGGGACAGCAAGTCATCAAACTGAGAAGGAAGTAGCGCTGAAAGCGACCATCATTCAGATGCAGCTCCTGCAGTAGACAGTGAAGCTCACCATACTGGGAGAATCTCAAAATGATCCAATGAACCTGGGTTCATGGAGACGTGGTTACATATGCTTTTATAGAGCTCTTTATAATAAATAAGCAGTATCTCCACAGCATCATCCATGTCTTCTATGCTTTGTAAATGAGATACAGATATACAGTCACTGCTTCCATGTAAAGATGAGGCTTAAAACGTTTGACAATAGCTCCTCCCACACGCATTAGCGTTGTCAAGTTTGTAAACACATTTTTGGACGAGCATGACATTTGATGCACATCAGATGGAAGATGGAGAACACGGATTTAACGCTTGAATTGAGTTTGGTGTGAACGTAGCAATAAACTTATAGCAGAAATATTTTTTAATTCATATTATTGAAACTTTTAAAGTTAGCTACGCTGCATGTCTACACCGTCTGTGAAGTCATTATGAATTCCCCCTGTGCTCGGTCGGTCTTTGTTTATGTGTGTGTGTGCGTTCTGCAGCTGCAACACACCGCTTATGTGTGTTTGCCTGGTCACTCTTTCATATTCCTGCCTGCGATCAAGGACTGAGACGTTTGTGCGGCGAGCACAGCCGGTGCATGTGTGGACCTTTGTGCTAGAGAACTGCGAAACAGGGACAGGTCCATTGGGGGTTTGGGGGGGGGGGTTCCTCTCTGACTCCTGAAGCACAGTCATGCTTTGCTAAAAGGCAGCTTGTGGAGCTTCGTCAGCTCTTTTTTGATGGAGCTGCTACAGTTCTCACTAAATGCTCCATCTTTTCCTGCTAACTTATCTTTCATTAGCCGCTATTTCAGAACAATCCAATGCTGTGTGGTCCTTAAGATGTCTTCTTTGTTCTGGTGAAGCATTGTCATTCATCTTTTCATGGATTATTTCTATAGCTTAAAATATAGCTGTAAAAACAGCGAACAATAATTTTTTTACGTTTTTTTTTTTTAATAAAAGGTCAGTTTACAACTGACATTGTCTTAATCACCAAAACACGTCAGTCAGAACTGCATGAATTAGGATGGTCACAGGGGGTGGCACAGTGGTGTATCGGTTAGCACTTTACATGAAGAAGGGCTGGGTTTGAATCCAAGCTGAGATTTTTCTGTGTGGAGTTTTCACATTCTCCTGGTGGATTTTGGGTTTTCTCCTGGCACTGTGGTTACCTCCCACAAAAACATGGTTCAAAGGTCAATTGGTGACTCCATTCTCTTCCATAAAAAATTTTGAGTTTGTGTTAGAATAGAAGTTGGATTGATGTTGTAATCCAAATAAATCCAGATAATTCCAGTAATTCCGGATTATCGACTATGACTGACTACTAATGACCTAGTATGTCATTTATCAACACAATTAAATGACTCTTTTTCTGCATGTTTGTTTGATGCTCGAGGTATTAAATAAAAAAATCGGTCCCTGGATTTAGCTCTTAGCTGGCCACAGTGCATGATGAAAATAGTGTTTTTAGCATTTTCTTGTGGCATTTTTCTGATGTTGGAGGACACATATGAACAACATTTAGCTCAAAATTGCATTTCTGAGTATTTCTTTATTCAAATTGTGAATAAGGAGCAGATGAAAAATTGCAGTTTGTAAAAGAGATCTTATTTGGGGTGTAGAAAATATGCGGGGCAGACCACAAGCTCCCTGCCCCATGCTCTCAGCAACAGGGAGGGGAAGGGGGGGCGGGGATATCTCCGTGCCAACTGTCCAGCCTACAACCTCTGCTCTGCAGAAACTGTGTCCCTTGACAAAGTACACACTTTTTGGTTTTGGCTAAAAACAGCATAATCACGACTAAAGAGACCACTGGGAACGCTTTTACAACAGATCTAAAGATGATCTGAGTGGGACTTTAAAGCGTGGATGCCATGCTTTGAACAACTTTGTCAAATAAAAAAGCCCTTTAAACGCTGATTCTATTGATACCAATAGTTAGCGTCGAAAAAAATCCGAAGCATATGAAAAATAGACATCTTTCGAAGGAATCAGAGATTTGAATTTGAAGCTAAGAGCGCAGGCTGGAAGTGACCTCGATATGACCTGTGACGTCACGAAAGGCATTGACTTTCGCAGTTCCGCTTTGGACAGCATGTAAACGAAACAGGTAGTCTTCGTTTCTCTCGTGTTTAAATCTGTTAATCATCAACATGCCAAGTCGTTGTGTGGCAGCTGGATGTAGCAATACATCTAGTGAAAGTGTATCTGTGTATAAATTCCCAAAACAAGAAACGCTGCTGAAAAGGGGAAAGTTCAAGAAGGTGGACGGCGAAGGATTTTTCCCTCCAGATCTGCAGGAGAGAAGTCTGCGTTTTCGAAGGGACAAAAACCGGGACACAAACGAAGAATTTTGAACGGAGAGTTGGGAGGAGGATCTTGGCTTCTGAGTCGAGGAAAGGCGGGTGAGCTGGAAGCGAGCGAGCCGTTTTCTGGGTCGGAGAGGACGGCGCTGGAGTCGGGAGCGGAGGCTGCTAAGCTAGTGTGCATCACGATGGATCACATTGAGGCGAAGTAGTCGTGTTTTCTGTTGTCCTTGGATCCAACTGGAGTATTTCAACGCACTCAATGTTTTGCAAGAGAAGCAACAGGCCTGCAACGTTTTTTTTTCTTTTGCTTTTGAGGTGCCGGTACCGTGAGTAAACTGAACTGTGTGTGTGAGCGCGTGCGCGCACGAGAAAAGGTTTCAAACTGGTTCAAACAGGTAAAACTGTTAATGTTCCACAGTTGTTAATGGTATACAGTGACTTTGTTAACTAAAGGGTAGTAATATCTGGGAAACTTTTATTTTGTGACATTTATTTTGTAAATTGGGTTGAAAACCAGTGTTTACCTTTGTTTAGATTAGGCCAAAAGGGGACATTTTGAGTATATTTTAGGGTAAGTGGAGTAATTTAATTTTATACATTTTTTAGACTTACTGGAGTCTAGCCGAATCTTCATGCTGGCTATCGTCATCGGCATCACTAGACCTACTACTTTCTGCTATATCCTCCTCACTTTCGCAAAAGGGTTCAAATCGATACGGTTGCAAAAGTGACTCATCATCATGATAATCTCCGCAACTTTCCTCTTCATCTTTCTGTTCATCTGATGATAAATCGCTAATAGGTAGCATCACTCTGTGCTTCGCTATCGGTGCTAGCCATGTTGTCTGCCTTGCGTTACGTCACAAACATGGCGGCGCGAAGTCGGCGGAATGCGTGAAGCCGGCGGCCGTCCTCGTTGTTTATATCGCGTTTTTCGCTATTTATTCTTTTTCGAAAAATATGAAAAACAATCGCAACATGAAATAGAGACTATTTACTATATTTTGCTTATTAAAATAGGCCATGTCACCCACACTTTAAAGCCTTTTTGGCAGCAGAAAGTCGCCAAGTTAAAAAGGCTAATGAGTTCTGTTGTTGTAGCCATGCTCTTTAATCCATTTAACAAGGATACATTTGTGCACATTGAAAACTTTAAGAGGAAATAAAGCAGGACTTCCTGCAGACAGGAGAAACTATTAAACATGGCTGCTGCCACCAAGGGGACAGGAGGTGCAAAAACGCATCTTTTGTTGAAAAACATGAGACATTTGGGGGGTTTGTAAGTCAAAATGCATGCAAAATCTTTACAAAACTAAAAAATAAACTCCAAATCACCATAAAGATAAATCTAAAAGGGACAGGTTTTCTGCTGTAACACGTTCTTCTCTACCAGCAATAAACAGTCAGTTGTTCTTGACTGATCAACAAAAATCAGAATCAAAAAGAAAAACATGGATAAGGCAACAACCAAAATAATTTGTAGTTGCAGATCTCAAGGAAATGCGAGTAAACATCCAAAGTGGTGAAGAAAGTATCTGAAGAAATAAAATATCTGAAGGGTTCAGGTAGTTCAATCATTCCTGTTTCGTGCAGCTCATGAGTTTGTGTTGCTCCCTGAATAAAATATAATTACATTCATGAATAGATGCTGCAGTTGTCAGTTTTCTTCTTTTTAATTGAACTCCTTTCAAGTTGCTGATGGATCTTGTAGCGCAAAAACATCAAAAAACCGGTAGTTTTGCTTGTTAAGGCTTTTGGTGATCTACGTCAGAGCGCAGTGAGGATGAGAAGGCAGTGGTGAGAAATGTTTTTAAAAAAAGTGATGTTTTAGTTCATATGAGTAAAGAATTAAAGGATGGAAACATATTGAATATTTATGATTATCTGGGGTTTAAGTGTAGTTACATGTTTTCATTTGTTTAGACAGAAGCTTGTTAAATATCTAGCTAAAGGTTGTAGACAGCACAGCGTGCCAAAACCTAGAACCAAAATGTGGATTTTACAGAGTAAATTCTTTTTTTTTTGCTCTACTTCTAACCAAATCCTTTAATGTTAAACCAAAGTGATGTTTAACTGAGGCCTCAGGTTAGTGGTTCATCAATAGATAAACCAAAAACCCCATCCTCACCCATTTGAGCACGTTTCTCCTCACCTTTTAATGCAGCGGTGCGCGTGTGTTCTCTCTCAGGTGAGTTCAGCGATGGCTCGCAGGAAGCTGGCGGTGTGTACCAAGTCTTGGAAATGCCCTATGAAGGAGAGGACATGTCCATGATGATCGTGCTGCCACGCCAGGAGGTGCCACTGGCCTCGCTGGAGCCCATCATCAAGGCTCCTCTGCTGGAGGAATGGGCTAACAATGTCAAGCTACAGAAGGTGGAAATCTACTTACCCAGGTGGGAGGAGACATTAAAACAGGTGGTCTGCTTTGCCCCATGCTTTATTTTTACCATGAAAAAAATAGAAATACACTTTATCTTATATCCTTTATATTAAAGAAAACCTTCCGTGTATGATTTATCTGCATTAGATCATTTACTGTCAGTTTCTGCATCTCAAATGCCTCTAAAATGTTAAGGTTTTTGGTTTTGTGCATTACTTAAGATAATGGGAGCAAAAATAGGTTTTTGGATATTTCTGGCAGGAAAGTGTCTCCCGTGCTTTTTTTTAACCCTTGTGCTATCCTAGGCACTTTAACATTGGGAGTTGAGTCATCTAGACCAGTGTTTTTCAACCAGTGTGCCGCGACACACTAGTGTGCCGTGGGAGATGGTCAAGTGTGCCGTGGGAAATTGCCCTCATTAACTGATCTAAAAACATTTCCCATCTCCAGGATTTCAGCTCTCTGTTCATCCAAATAGGCCCTGATAAAGCACTGAGGAGTTAGGAATATAAAAGATCGTAAAATAATTTTTCTTTGCGTTTATTTCTCTGCATTCAGCTGCAGCTCCGGCTGTATTTTGGAAAAGTCCCGCCCCTTTAACTGTCTCCACCAATCATTCTTGAAGGCTTAATCACATGTCATCAGTCTGACCAATCAGAAGTGGTTAAAGTCTTCACTTCCTTGTCCCGGTTTAGCTCGTAAAGTCGCTCAGTTCTAACAAAAACACCAGCCAAAGCTCGTCTTTAGCGGTGTAGGTTTCCACAGAATCCGGTATCAGACCGTGGAACAAGTGAACAAAACCATGAAGCTCAGAGACGTGATCTCCACCGGCCGTTTAATGCACTACATCTCCCATGATGCATTGGGTTGTGAGAGCGACAGCGCACAAGGAGATCTGTTGTTAAACGTCTTGAAACCAACGAACACACTGTTTTAAATCTTCTAACTTAACTTTTATTGCATCTTTTATAAAAACAGCTGCAGCCTCCAGCTTTTTCTGCAACAATTATCTCAAAAATGCATGTGAGATTGTGGAGGGGCTGTAGATCAATACAGACACCCTTTTTTTTTTTTTTTTTGGAAGCTGGTGTGCCGCGGGATTTTTTTTAAGTTTAAAGTGTGCCGTGGCTCAGAAAAGGTTGAAAAACACTGATCTAGACCCACTAGACAGTGCTCTGAACCTTTTTTCTTCAATGATTTGTGATCTTCACTGGTGTCCATGGATTACATGAAATCTTTCCACCTTTATCCACCTTTGTCATGGTAGGGAGAACACATCAATGTAAGGGGGGGTCATCTAAGATAGAACAAGGGTTAACAAGCACCATACGTTGATCGTAAAACCTAAATCACACTTAAAACACTGCAGCTATTGAACAGAATTGCCTTGATTGTCGTTGCAACGAATCTGAGTGCAATGAAATTGCTCTTCTTTAAGGATTGTAGGCATCATATGGAGAACTACAGGTCATAGTTACCGACATTGGATCATTTAACTTGCTTCCTGCAACTACAACGTTCTCTCAATTGGTAAATTGGAAACGCCCCACCCTCACCCCGAGATGTTTATGTCAATCAAAACTACAGCTTACTGTTTATAGGTTGCCCGTTTTAGGTCAAATGCCAAACCTTTTTTGAATTTTAGACTGTTCCAAAAACGAAAGAAAGCATCAGCCTCACAGCAATTGAGCCGTCTTTACATGTTCTCCAAAATGCACTGTTGCATGAGAAGCAGTTTTCATCCCAGAGGGGTTACTGACAAGAACCAGTTCCCCTAGTGCATTCTAAACTGTGCTGGAAAGTTTATAATGCAGTTTTTTTCTTCCTGTCTTTTAGTTTATCCTTTAAAAAGCTCTCTTAGCAAGATCTTACTGTAGATTTTCAGACATTTGCAGGCTTTGAAATAGTGTCATGCTTAATGTAGCCTTGCGTCTGCTGAGAGTTTGTGATTGTGCAATTTAATCACGAGGTGCTTTTGAAACAACAGTTGTGTGCCATTTAGTCTAAAGCTATGTTCACACCGCCCTCGGCAACACGCGTTCATGCGGCCACTTCTAATGAAAACTCTATGTAAACGCACATAAATGTGCGATTACGGCTACCACATTCAAAACTCTCCCGTTTGAAAGAAAAAGCCTGGAGCAAGATTCACCAGATTCCAACTGTAGGTGGCTGACATGCGCTAGTCAGTAGAAAAAGAAGCCCCTCCCTGCTTGTCCAGTGTGAACACCATGGCCTTCATGTATGTTCAAGGGCCTGCTTTTAGCGCGTGCTTAAACATGCATCGCATGTCTAGTGTGTCCCTAGCCTAACAGTGAAAAAAGCAGGTAGTAAACAGGGAGACTTTGATGGAGATGCAGGGAAAATGCAGGACCGGATGAATCCTTGACGCTAAAACAGAGTTAGCAAAGCAGTGCAAGCTGACTTTAAGATGAACTAGCACTTAAAGAACTTTGAGGCAAATCAAAGATGTAGCGGTTTTTGGCTTATTGCAGTAGATGTGGACAGATTTGCGGAAAACGTTCAGATGGTGTGATAATTCATTGATGACGGGTTGGCATGCAGCAGCAGCAGCCAGGTGCAACCCATCTTCAATCATGAACACAAACACCCAGCAGCTCACTCCATGGAGAAATGCATGCATGAGGAAGGAAGTTCACTAAATAAGTCCAAAAGCAGATATTTTTGCTTCCAGCTTTTAGAATGAACTGCTCATTTTTTAGGAGATCAGCTCTTTCAGATTCAGTGTAATTTGGCAAGCTGGGGGAGCAACGCATTTACAAGACTGGCCTCTTTTTCCCAGTTAGTTTCTTAGACGACAGAAAGGAAAAGATTAGTTCAAACATAAAAAAGGCAACTTTTTCAGTGATGCAGTCCTTTTTGAGTTAACTGTAGGAAAAGTAGCAAAAGAGATTAAATGTTGTTTAGCTTTCTACATTCATTTAAATTTAGTTGAATTTTGTTTTTGCATTCTACTTTAAACATTTGTGGCATCATTTAGCTTCAGGAGATTTTCATGTGACTGCCTGTGCAATGCCTTAACGCTGTCTACGTTAATGTTGGTGAGGACCTTTGATTAATCGGAGTTCACCGAAGTTAAATGTTTATGATCTGCTACACATCTTTGCTTTGTCTCAACTACACGATCCTCCTTAAGGTTTAAGGTGGACCAGAAGATCGATCTGAGGGACACTCTGCAGGAGCTGGGAATCAAGAGTATTTTCACCCCTGATGCTGATCTCTCCGCCATGACAGGTGACACAGATCCCTACAGGTCCTACCACAAGTGGGAACGCTTGACGTTTGCCAGATAATAGACCAATATAAGCATGTATAAATAGAAAAGAAAAACCTGTACAGCACTTAATTCTCTTCTTGGCAGCAAGCAGTAGCTTTCAGTACCTTCTGAGGTAACCAAGGTAACTGGCACTGTGTGGGCAGGTCGGAGCTGTCACATCATCCTTTAAAAATAGTTCCAGAGAAAGACACCTGAGAACTGTGAAAATACAGTGAGACCAAAATAAAATGGAATAATTCAGATCCAAAGCAAGAAGTGTGTACAAAAAAAATTCAACATAAACAAGAATTATTTCAGTGAAATGACCCTCTACAAGTAGAAAAAATGCCGATTTAAGATGGTTCCCTCTATGAAAAAATTGTGTAAACAGATATGTTCTAACAATGTCCTGATGGATGAGATCAGTGTTTGGTTTGGGGACCACTGTTGCAGTCTGACATTTGTTAATCCATTTAAATCAATCCTGTCACTCTGAGGCAGATCTAATCTTGTACATGGCTATAACAGACAGAGTGCAGTAATGGGGGTCTTTAATTCCCATGTGGAGGATTGATGTAGTACGTATTGATGTAGTACAGCGGAAAGCATGTTTCAACCTACTGTGATGGCGCTGTAGCAGGAAATCAAATACAACTATTTTTGTCAAGACACCAAAAGCCATTTCTTTGTATCTACCAAATATTCAAATGAAATGTTTTTTTTTATAAAAAGTGACAGTATAGTGTTCATTTCCAGATGGGAAGGACCTGTACATCGGAAAGGCTGTGCAGAAAGCTTATCTGGAGGTGACCGAGGAGGGGGCAGAGGGAGCTGTTGGCTCAGGTGCTTCACTTTTCCTAAAAAAAAAAAAAAAAAAACTAATAAAAAAAAAAAAATTCTCTTTTCGTGAAAACTTATCAGAATTGTCTTTTGCGTTTTCTCTGACAGGAATGATTGCCCTGACCAGGACTTTGGTGTTATACCCACAAGTCATGGCCGATCACCCGTTCTTCTTTGTCATCAGGAACAGAAGGACAGGTGAGCCAGTTTTGGTTCCTGGAAAAATACAGATTTAACCCTTGTGCTATCTTAGATGACCCCACCCTTACATTGACGTGTTCTCCCTACCATGACAAAGGTGGATAAAGGTGGAAAGATTTTATGTAATCCATGGACACCAGTGAAGATCACAAATCATTGAAGAAAAAAGGTTTGGGGTCTTGTGGGGTCCAGATGACCCAACTCCCAATGCTACAGTGCCTAGGATAGCACAAGGGTTAGGTGTCTCACCTGACTGTGTCTCTTACCCTGTGTGTCACTTTCAATGTGTAAACGTGTCTGTGTATGTCTCTGCAGGCTCAGTCCTCTTCATGGGCAGAGTGATGACCCCTGAGGTCGTGGAGCCCTATGACAGCTACTTTGACTCCATTTAACCCAATGACCAGGGCGCTCCCTGTCAGCCAATCAGATCCTGGCCTCACAAAAGCTACCTATTCTCTACCACCATCTCCAACTGTGTTTTATACTCTTGACAAGATGATATAACCAAATATTATATGATGAATTAAATATAAACATCTTTGTAATTACAATATATTGCCAAAGGTGTTCAATCCTCCATCCAGGTGTTTGATTCAGGTGTTCCAATCACTTCACAGGTGCACAAAATCATGGAAATTTCCACTATGACAATATTCTACAATCAACCATCAGCCAGAATATAATCAAGCGATGTTAACCCACAGAGCAGTAGATTCTGAGCCACGTTGCAAGCAGAGGTTGCCATTCTTTCTATCCAAGTCGATTCCTGCAGAGCTTTTTGTCTGCAGGCACCTGGAGAGCTTGGTGAAATTGGTGATCACCAGCATGTCACCCCTGAACTCTAGAGCTTTGGAGAGGCTTTCTCTGCCCAAATGCTGTTAAATCAGTCAGAATAAGGCAGAGGACTGCAACCCCTCCAAAAGTGTCACTTAATTAGTACAGTTTTACAGTTTTTCTCAGTCGCTTTAGTACAATTCTCAGATCAGAATTGAAGTTAACAAATGTGTGTGCATTTCTCAAAACAATTTGTACAAACAGCAAAACACTATGGATTTCTTGCAAAAGCCTGTAACTTGCTCAAAAATCTTTGGTTCATCTCTCAAAACTAAGTCTTTATGTCATTGAACATGTCAGTGCCATCAGAATGTCAAGTCCTTGTGTCATTTGTCTACGGACAAGACAGTCAAATTACTTAGTCTTGTTGTCAATATAACTGTACTTTAGAGGGAGGTTCTGATGTAAACTATGGCTAAAGTTTTGATGACAATTATTGTAAAATGGAAGTTACACCTTTTTCTTGTTTGATTCCAAGAGACTGGACAAGATTCACATTTACACTTTCATTGTTTATGTTGTAATTTGTCGACAGACCATGTCATACCAACATAGAAAAAACCCACTGCAAACAGTAACACAAAGGGAAAAAAAGGACAATATTCTGTCCAACAGTACAGGCAGTGCAGTAGGAATTGGTGTGGTCTTCCTACACCTCTTGTCATTCCTGTATGTTAGGCCACAAATTCTCATCCACATCAGAGCGAATATCCTCTCTTGCAATGCAGTGAAATATGTTTGTCACATTATGACAACTTGGTCAACCATTTTGCAGTTAATGACTTATACGATGAACTAATGACTAGGTGTTTTGAGGAGTAAGACTATTGCACAGTAAACTATATAATACATTTTGATCAACACGACATAAACAATTGATAATGTAGCAAAGAGCAGAGAATTGTACATAATCATTTGCATGTCTCACTTGTTCAAAGAAGTGAGAAACTGCTTATATGATGTGCACAAGTGACATCATGACGTGAAGATTAAACAAATAGTTTTGGGAATTTCTTTCTGATCTGAGAATTGTACTAAAGCGACTGAGAAAAACTGTAATTTTAGTTAGAGTGTATACATTTATGACTGAGGTACTTGTATAACAGTAAAATAAGCGGTGTAAAGTTTTATACACCACTGCTGGCATTACACTAAACCAATGGGCTTTCTGCAAACAACCAGCAGATTTCTGTAGAATGAAAGGTAGAATGTTCGATCTTCTGTAAGCTTTGTTTAGGATTGGAAAAAGCTGACCACACATATTCAGGTTAGCAGTGGTAGAACAGGGATGAAGATACATCAAGGAAACGGAAAGGTATAACAAGAGAAAGGGACATTTTAGGCTTGTGAAAGGGGTGCTTAATTTGAAAAATAATTAATATGGCCCTTTTTAAAAGTAAAGTATTTCACTTTTAGCAAAAATATACATTTTTTAGAGGGTAGGTAAGACTGTAGGGCTCAGGTTGGGTTTTGGTGAGGGACAAATAGTCCCGAATGTCTCTTTTGGTGTTGAAAGAGTCTGCTAATCAGTAGAAAGCAGCGAAAGCAAGCAGGGTGGTAGATTTCAAGGACCGGGATTGGGCAGCCCTGCTCTAGAAGGTCCAGTTTTCTACTTCATTATCCGGCAATCTGATGGACAAGTGTTGGGTTTGGCGGCTAAACAGTCTGACGTTGAGGGTATGGATTTAATGTTAAAAAGGCTTCACATAGGGGATGGTCCCTTCCTGTTCCAACGTGACTTCATTCTGGTGTACAGTCCAAGAAGAAGCATGGAGCAAGATTGTGATCCAAACCTTTCCATCTAATATTAGTCAGCGCAACCCAAGACCATGGAAGTCAGGAAAGTTCATATGTGTGGAGAGTAAACAAACACTTTTGGCAATATAGCCCTTGTGTGTGTATAAGTTTCAGTTTTTTTATACTGTAAGCTTTAAATTCTTGGATACAGATGCCCACAGAGGAAGTTGTAAATATTCTCTAGTAAATGCTTTGAATTAGCAAAAGGGACCTGAGGTTCCAAATCCACACACTGCACCTTTCTGTTCAGCTGCTTTACTGTTGTGAAAACGAAGCCTCTTTTTTTTTTTTTTCTCAAAGGAGTTACTGTTTCTCCTGCAAACACAGTTTCTTTCTTTTGTCTGGTGCAATTGCAGTTTACGGTCGCACTCTTATTATATATGCTCACTATTTTATTGCAGAAAAACACACACCTTTCCTATATAAATCTTAGTAAGACATGTCATCGAGACAGTATTGAGACATTTTTACACACACATAGAATTTATTCACTGCAGATGAATTGTTATGCCTTATCATATTTGGCTGGTTGATTAAGCTCCATCTGGGATTTTTACAGGTGAGCAGAGGGGGATGATGTAACTAGGGCAAGTTACCATAGTGATAGACGTGGAGCATAAAGGAGCGCTAAAAAAGATCTGCAGCACTGTTGTGAATGTACATACGAGGAGAAGCAGTAACACCAGCTGTATGGATTCTTTCAACATAAAAGCCTTTCCATTAAAATATATATATTCTGTGTGTTTGTCAAGGGTATCTTTGCTTTTTTTAGACACTGCAGCTTTAATACAACAGGATTATTAATGGGAATTTTTAAGGTTTTGGGGATGACGTCAGCCATGTAGCACAGGAGCATGGCAGGAAATGTCTTTTCAGTTACAGCTTGTGTTTTTTTTTTGTTTTTTTTTCCTGTGCTGATAGTGTCCTGCCAAAGATTCTTGGAGCAAATTCAGGCTAGCTTCCGCATGCGCTCACATTCAAATACACACAAACCAAAAGAATCTCTTCCCAGGTTCATGGTAGGACAGCCGGCCAGTATTTTTAAACTGTATTTTCTTTTGACTCAGTAAGTGTAAAGAAACTGTTAACAAAGTGTTAATTGGATTGCAGTATTTCTGCAAATAAGTGTAAGATGATGCAGATTGCTTCAAATAACACACTTTACACAATAAATCAACCAAGAACACATCAAAAGGAGACATTTCAGTTTTTCCATTTATATTTATTTAATATGTTTTCTATTTATTTTCTCTTAGACATTTTTTAACTGTCAAAAATAATGGATACTGTTTCACAAAATGTGCCATGCTTTTATTTTGAAAATATGGCATCTTAATCTCTCCTCTTACTCTTTACTTAATATAGAAATAAGCAGCCACCGGAAAAACAGACCTATTCAGTGTTCCGGTTTTACTTTAAGGTCTTCATATATTTTTTTCTAATACGTTCTAAATGACTTAAAATAGTTGGTAATTCACCTTTTACAGCAAATAGATGTTTTGTTGACCTAAAACTAACACTTCAGATACATGAAACAGGAAGCTTCTAAATATCTGTTGATCTGGAGGAATTGTAGAATTTCTTGTTCACATTTTACCCTCCATGACGCTGACAACCTTTTCTTGTGAGATGAAAACATTCTAGAGGTTTAATACAGAACTAAAATGACCTTATGAAAAATGTAAAACATTATTAACCAAATGCGTTCCGCTTTATAAAATCCTAAAATTAGAAACGTTTACAGTTTACTTTATTTTATTTATTTATTTTCGGGGTTCATGCAGGGCAAATCCGTACTTGCATTAGTCTGGAGGTAAAAACAGCCTTTTTGGGTGAGGAAAAGTGTTTTTCTGCACAAAAATTCACACATTTTAAATACAGTTTTTCACATTTGGAAGAACTGATTCTGAGCTGATAACATAACAAAGTTGATGTATTTAAGTTATCGATGCTGAAAAAGAAAATTAATTCTACCATAAAAGAAGAAAAAATTGTTAGGATTCGGATTATCTGGTAAAATCCCTGACATGACACAATTTACACTTTACACTGTTTCTTATAATCTAATTCATTCATTCATTCATTCATCTTCTAAACCCATTTTGTCCCTTTTGGGGTCACAGGCCGCCGGAGTCTATCCTGGTCACTCGTGGGACACCCTGGACAGGTGTACAGTCTGTCAGAGGGCCACAAATCACACACCCACGCACACTCACATTCACACCTAGAGACAATTTAGAGTAACCAATGATCTCATAAAGCATGTTTTTGGATGGTGAGTCCGGCTTTCTCCCTTTAGTCTAGTATGTTTAAATAAAGAGGCATGGGCGTTACTGAGGATTTTTATAGTCAAAAACTAATAGAACTTTATTGTGATTTATTTATTTATCACAAAGGGGAAATTGTTAAAATTCTAGATCTTTTAAATCTGCACCAATTTTGTTAAAATGCAAATAATTTCTATTTAATTGAGATTACATTTTAAAATGTTATTTTTTCATTTGTATTTCATTTATTTGTTTGTTTGTTTTTAATATACTGTAATAAAACTTTGTATAATGTTAAGTCGGTCGTGCAGGAAACTCGTAAAGCGGTAACCGTACACCCGGACGGCGTTGCTAGGCAACCAGCGTCCCTCAGACGGCCTATATCATGCAGCCCCGTCTGGTGAGGCTCTGCAGCCCTCTCCAGCGGCCCGCGGCGGAGTCCATACCGCGGGATACAGCTGCAGGACGACAGAGCTACAGCGAGCCGTTCACAATGTGTTGATGACCGGGACAACCGGTCACGAGGCTTTGAGGACATGTCAGAAAGGTGAGCTGAAACCTCTTCACCTGTTTCTTATTTTCCTCATCTCTTTGTATACTGGACCTGTCACGGTCCAAATTCTCCATTTTCCAGTGACTTTTAATGACCATTAGTGGCTGATCAAGTGTCCGCTGTTGCCACGGCAACGGTTCCTAATCCGCTACGTCAGATCCAGTTTGCTGTAACGCAAACCCCCCGGTCATGGTGTCAGCACGCGGACAGGGTTTAGGTTTCGAAACCGGCAGGTCCAGGCAGGGGCGTGGCTCAGCGCCGCGCGCTCACCTCCTCATTCCTCCGTCTCAGCTCCTCAGGTGTGAACAGCGGCAGTTTCCCCAAATCCCACTCCTCCCCGGATTCAGAGCTCGGAGTGACCGCCACACCCCTCTCCGTGGACCACAGTCCCGACTCTGGGCTGGTATCTACGCCTGTGAGTGCCACACATTACCACAAGCACATGGGTGAGGTCCATTCACTGTATATGAGAACTGGACTGAGCGTCCCCTCCCCTCTGTTGTTCCAAACCGGAAGTACCCTCTGGTTCCAAGAAGCCAAAATCTCATAGACTACTTTAGAGAATTAAACAGCTATTCCTCAGTCATGCCAAAGGTCAGAATTACCATTCTTGCTCTGAATTTTTAAAAATATGTTCTTGATACTCATTTTTCCCCATGACAGTATTCATGTTGTAAAACTGGCCAATCAGATGCCTTAATAAAAGCATGTGGTGTCTGCTGGCCCCCACTTCGAACGTTTAAAATGTGTGATTGACAGATTCTCCTGAGCATACTCATAAACGGCTACAGTAGTTGCCATAAAAATGTTGATTCAGACCAATCCCTGCTCAGCAACGTCATCTGGCTCCAAATGTCGCCATCCGTATCGCAGAAAAATGGCGACTGAATTTGCTTCATTCCGCTGGAGCCGGAATCAATAATTTAATCAATTCTTTAAAGGTGACGTCACACGTTTTTGGTCCAGTTCTCTTATAGATTCAATGATACGTTCATTGATGCTGTTCACTGAAATGGTTGCTTCTTGTTCTGGCTTCATCTCTCAATTATTCCATTTATTTCACAGATGCCGAGCTAAATTTCAAAATAAGCATAAACCCAAGTTCCTACATCTATGCGACAAATGTTGGAACTTGGGTTGTTGTTATAATAATAGCACAAAACCCAAAGTTCTTACATTTGTCTGTAACACATGTAAGATCTCAGGTTTATGTTTTATTTTGAAACTTGCATATGTGATATAAGTAGAAACTTTGTTTTTGTTTTATTTTGAAATTTAGCTCATGTAAGAACAAAAAATCAGCTTCCTATTTTTATCAGATGAATGTAGGAACTTGGATTTATGTTTTATTTTGAAATTAGGCTCAAACTAATACAAAAAACACCTTTCTGCATTTGTTACATACATTTATGAATTTGTACTTCAACTTTTTTTCTTTTTTTTTTGTAGAAATGTAGTTATAAAAAAACATTCTAGATTTGTAACATAAATGTAGAAACTTAGGTTTGTGTTTAAAAATAAATCAAAAGCCCAAGTTCCATTTTCCATACAAATGTAAGAACTTACCTTAAGTTAATGCTATATTTTGAAATTTAGCTCAGAAGAAAAAATGAAAACTACATAAATAAATACATAAATATAAAAGATTTAAAATTTGTTATATTTTGAAACTTCCAAATGTAGGAACATGGATTTATTTATTTTTTATTTTTAAATTTAGTTTTAAAAAAAAACTTCTTACATTTGTGGCATATATAGGAACTTAGAATTTTGGTTTTTCTTTCAGCCAAATTTCAAAATAAAACAAAAACCAGAGTTTCTACATTTGTCACATGAAGAGACAGATTTATATTTTTTACAATAGAAACTAGTTTAAAAAACATAAGTGCAGGATGAAACGGCTGCTAACATCCTAATTCCTCCTGTAAATGGTAGAGTTGGAGTGCTGTGCTGTGATGGAACAGCAGTGGACAGCTGGTGGGTGTGGAGTGACACAGGCAGAGGAAGGAGAACAGACTGACTGGGTTCAAAAGGTCAAGGACAAAGAACCCAATCCTGCTTTTTTAAGACGAGAAATATCTCAAAATTAAACTTTAATATGCAGCTGTTTTAGTTTTTATTAGCATAGTTTACTTATTTAAAGTAGACCTGCAGTTGGTCAATAAAGGACCACCAAACTAGGGTAAGGAAAGGAGTAATTGCTGGTATTCTCAGTGCTCTAAAGATTCTTTGCTAAGAAAACCTCTTTATGTTGACTTTGGTGCATTTGTAAACAAAAGCTTCCCTCTTCCTCTTAGCTTCCATCGAGTCGCTTCAGGTTTGTGTCATGGCATCGTCTGGAGCAGTGTGATGTCACAGGTGACCAGCTGGCCTGTCCTCGTGTCAGAGAAGGTGGAAAACCCCACACTCCTATGTGCTTCACTTTAAGTGCAAACTGTAGGATTGTTAAATGTTTCCTTTTGGACCACCTGCAAAGGGCCGTCACAAGAGGAGCTACATCTAGCAGAGGACGTCGATGTCTTACTGGAGAGAGGGAGGAGGAGGAGGAAGGAAGAAGGACAGAGGTGGGAGGAGAGGCTGCAGGAGAACTGGGAAAACTGCCTCGTAAGTCAACTTTTTGTGTGTTTTATGTTGGTGGACTGGGCAGAAAAAGAGAATTGGTTACCCATGTGTCTGGCGCTTCCCCAGGAGTTAAACTTGTCCTACCAAGACTTGGGAGACCCCTACCAGCTGGAGAACTTTTTGCGGATCCTCCGTCGGTTGATCCGTGTGGAAAAACTACAACTGATTGACAACTCTCTCATGAACCTGAGTTCTGTGCGTCTGCCAAGGTAGAAGCTTATTATTATATTATTATGACATTTTGCTCTTTCTTCAGGTATTTTTTTGATGGTTGTTTTTCTATTGCAGGTGCCGAATGCTAAACCTGCACCGTAACCACCTGGTGTATCTACATCAGCTGCCAAAGCTCCCGGCGGTAGAGCACCTTTGTCTGTCGGAGAACGCCATCACCTCCCTGGGTGGACTGGGATCTCTGGGGCACAGCCGGCTTCGCTCCCTCAACCTGACCCGCAACCCAGTGGCCTTTACTCAGGACTACCGCGCACGGTGACGGCATTCACGTTGCTGAGACCTTTTGCCAGCGTTTGCGGCCGTTGGTTGGCTTTGCCTTCATTCCCCTTTTCTTTGTGTTCAGGGTTTTCTCCTGTTTGCCAAACCTGGAGGTGTTGGATGGGATTCCAAAGCTGCCAACAGACGCGTTGCCTTTCAGAATAAGAGCCCCTGAAACCACAAGGATCTGTAACATTTTGTGACACTCCTAAAGTTGGATACTTAGAGACTCAACACAAAGTTCTGCTTAGAGGACACTAATGTATTTTATTTAAGGGCACAAGGACTTGAAATACATTTTTTTATACTTTAACATTTTATAACTTGAATTTTGACACCAATATTTTAATAAATCTTTTGTAAAAAAATTTTGAAGGTATTTTTATTGTAAAACAAAAGTGTTTTCCCCTCCCTTCCCTGCACACAGCTTTTTGAATGGGTTCTGGAGAAACTTGATCCACATTCAATGGCTGAGATGAACTTGTGCTCCCGGCATCTCACAGGTGGGAGGTAATTCCCCTTCGTCTGCTGCAGAAATGTGATGTTCACGCTTAAGTCTTTTATGAGGATCGCTCAACCACAGAGCAGTTTCATAGGAGAGTTTGCCCCCCAACCCCCCCAGCTGCTGCACACGCGAACACTCACAGCTGCATCTGTTGTGTATGAGAAAAGTAACAGGACGTCCGCTTTGAACTCATCAAATATTTACCGTCCTCACTCTTTCGTGTCCTCCCACTGACTGGGTAATGATCCGGTGAGCTTCATGCAGAGTCATCCAAAGCAATCACACTTTTAGAATCCAGGAGAGATGTGCACATTCTGTGTGAAAGTAAACACACTTCACCTGGTTCATCAGAAGCTTCACTCTGTGCGCTAAAGATGAGTTATTTTCATATTTGGAGGGGTTATGCAACCAACCTATGCGTCCTGATTTATTCATATGCTGCAGTGCAGGACTCTTCTTTAATAATGGTGTCACTTTCCCCATGCACCTGCAGCAAAAACACACACGGCCACCTGACACTTTAAAGTGAGCCTACCTGTAAATACAGTGTAGCATACGCGCACAGCACTCCTGTTTTTTCCCACATTATTGCAGAGAAAAACACGATTGAAGCAGCAGTGAGAAAGCGCATCCTGTCTGTTAGATGCTTCTTTGGGGACTTGGTTTCCTGTCTAGTTGATAAATGAGCGAAGCTGCATTGACAGGATAATGAGCTCAGCGGCTCTTTGTGCTGCCATCAGGATCCGGGTCAAACGGGGCGCACGGTTGTGGTATGTGGCGGCGTGTGTGGCGTTTTATGCGGTTCTGTGGATGCAAACACAAACATGGTGCTTTGTAAACAAGCTTTACATTGATCTTGTGCCGGTGCTACATGGAGAGCTTGATAAGACAGTTTTTATCAAGATAGATTTAGACTCTCAGCCACTAAAAGAGTTAATTGATCAGCCCCTGGGGTAATTCAACGACCGATGGGGGTTTTCAGGATGTCAGGGGTAAAGGGGAGTCATCATCTCAGCAATTGCTCGTCTCTGAAAACACACTGCTGTTTTTTCAGGGATGAGACACCGGTTGGTGTCACATTCCTCCTGGGACATGATTGTTAGCAAATCTCGTGGAAGCCCAAGGGCAGAAAAAAATTAGAGAGGGGGGTGTAAATACAGGAATGACAGAACCAGGGGGAGCAGTGTTGAAGCGAACAAGCCCTTTATTAAACCTTGTGCTATCTTAGATGACCCCACCCTTACATTGACGTGTTCTCCCTACCATGACAAAGGTGGATAAAGGTGGAAAGATTTCATGTAATCCATGGACACCAGTGAAGATCACAAATCATTGAAGAAAAAAGGTTCAGAGCACTGTCTAGTGGGTCTAGATGACCCAACTCCCAATTTTAAGTGCCTAGGATAGCACAAGGGTTAAAAATTTCTTTTTAAAAGCCTTTTATTTTTCTCGTTTCATGATAAAATCTAAAATAAATGTATACATGAAGCATGAAAGTGTTGGTTAACTACTTTTTCCTTTTTTTAATTTGAAATGGTAAAGAAAAGGGGAGAAAGTATACATCTTCAACACTAATAATTAATGTAAGAGGAGTATATCCATGTTTGTCTGAAATGTAGAAATGATATTTATAATACCCAGAAACCCATAATAATACAACGGTGGGGGGGGGGGGGTATAAAAATGAAGGGTTACATTTATGCTGTTTTTATAAATACCTAGTTACAAGAATAAAGATACCAGTAATATTAAATCAAATCTGCTCTTGACGGGGAATTAATAAAAAGTATTTGTGCCAAATTTGTTTTTTTTTTAGTTCTTAATTGCTAAGTTAATTCTTCGCTTCTGAATATTTCTAATACAATTCCAAACCAATTGTCCAAATTGTGTTCAATTTTCTTTTTTTGTGTTCAGTGAAATCTGGAATGAACTCCCACAAACCATCTGGACTCTGACATCTAAGAGTATTTAAAGGAGCATCTATACTTAACTTAAAAGACAGATATAGCAGCACAGATGACGTTTCTCCATGAATGGTATATGATTGCATAATTGTTCTGTTTTATCTTGGTATCTACAATGGATTTCTCGAGTTAATTGTTCTGCAGAGCAGGAACCTGCTGCTGAAAACGTTTTTAATCTCTTCTGTTAATTAGTCAGGACTTGAACCAGGCCCTTCTTACTGTGAGGCAAGAGTACTAACCACTGTGCAGCCAAATATGTTCTTTAAAGCAAAATAACTGAATTTGATCATCCCTAAGGCATAGTTCACGAATATGCTGGTCTTCTATGCACTGTTCTAGCATTTGATTGTGTTCTAAGCACAGTTGCCTCACAGCAAGAAGGCCCCTGGTTCAAATCCCAGCTGGGGGACCTGAACCAGAACATCAATGGGGGACCTTTCTGTGTGGACTTTGCATGTTCTCCCCGTGCATGTGTGGGTTTTCTTTGGGGACTCCGGCCTCCCCGCACAGTCCAAAAACATGCTTCATAGGTTACTCTAAATTGTCCCTAGGTGTGAATGTGACCCTGTGACAGACTGGCGACCTCTCCAGGATGTCCCCTCACTTCGCCTGGAAGTGGCCGGGATAGGCTCCAGCAGCCCCTTGACCCCGAAGGGATTAAACGGACTAGAAGATGGATGGAGAGAAGGCAAGGCAGATTATTTTTAGACCACAAGTCACAACAGAAGACGGAAAGTTCTAGAAGATGATCACTAAAAAACCCAAAGTTTTAGAATAAGGCGGTCTCCAGAAGATTACAGGGTCATTCAAAGACTGAAAGCAATAGATTGTGAAAAAAAAGCCAACAATGAACCCAGATAGGGAACTTAAGACTGCACCATCACAACTCTCTTCAAACCATTCAATCTTTTTATTCCATTTCATCCACAAAAGCATGATTCAATACACTCAAAATCCCTCATTTTGTATTAAATATAGCTGGTGTACAAATTTTACAAATATTTTACTTTACATTGGACAGTAGACTGTAGAGGAAGCCGCTTTACATTATAGTCTTCAAGCCAGCACTGAACTGGAAATCTTCACCTTTTTGCCAGCTCAAAGCTCTTCAGCTGAAAATGCTTTTCTGAAGTGTAGATTGACCAAAAAGCAGATTTCCAAAAGTGGAAAGGCACAAGTCACTGCCATACTGGGCATTGAAGAACCTTCACCAGAAGTATCTTTAGTTGGGATTTGCAGAAATATCCGTTTTCCTGCCCGTCAACCATCAGAAAGTGGCAAAAGCTGCTTCTGTCAGGGACGAGAACGGCCACAGCTTTCTGATTGTCAAAGCCGTCATCAGCAATAAATTACTAAACGTCACCACTGGAGTTTGAATTCCTGCTCAAAAACATGAATGAAAAATAACAGTCTGAACAAGTAAACAAACTGATAATATAATTTATCTTTGCTGTTGTCTCACTAAAATGTCCCAACGATAAAACATACGCTGTGAGGCACTTAAACAATCAGGCAGATGTGTGAACAGGTAAAAAATAGCAGATAAACAGCTAAGACTAAAAATATACAGTATAAAAGCAGGCTCTGCACTGCAAATCCAGTCCTTCTCACAGAGTACAGTGTTTACATTTTATTCTCCCAGTTTTCCAAAGAGGAACTCTGAATGATTCTTCTGGAAACGAGTGGAGGAGTGAGGCGGGCGGCGGTCAGAAAGGCACTGCAGCTGACGGTTCTGCTCCTCCTACATCTCTGCTCTCCGGTTGGTTCCTTTGTTTGGAGCGGCACCGTCTTCCTCCACTCCCTCTTCCTCCTCCTCGTAATGTTCCTCCTCATTCTCTTTAGCGCCGTTTGCGGGGTTTTCCTCTTTTCTGGGCCCTTCTTGGTGCTTTTCTTCATCCTGAAACCAAACCAACAGAATTTCATCCCGCAGAGAGGAGAGAGGTGATTACTTCAAGCTTCAGGAGTCAGAAATGATTTCTACATCAATCTAAGAACGTGACATTCAGAATCCCTTCAAATGGAACTCAGTAAAGTTGAAGAGCAAAGCAAAGAGGATGATCAGAACCTGGTTACGGTGAAAAGTCAGTGAAAACAATCACATGTAGTCAAAGAGGAAACAAATGCAAAACCTCTGATCCAGACTAGGAAGATAAAGTTGCTGTTCTGCAAGCAGCAAGGAGTCAAACACCTCTTTCAGATCCACTTGTGACTTCAAGTCCCGTTCCGATCATCTTTTAAAATGTTTTTAAAGTGTTCCTAGTGGTCTTTGAATTCTGATTATGCTGTTTTTAGCCAAAATAAACAGAAACTATCGTATTCTAGGACACAGTTTCTCCGGAGTGGCAGCAGTTCATTAGAAATTGTGGGCAGCGCTGTTGACATGTAGCAACCCCACCCCCTCCCCATTCAGCTCAGACGAGGAAAACAAAGACGGACATGAACCTATTTGTCTGCAGGTGGATGATCACAATAAAGCTATTTCATCTACATAACAAACACCACCTTCTTCCAAAGAGGCCTTTTTGGCCTGCTCATGATTGCTCCACAAAGTCTCAGAAAAGTAGTTTATACGTCTTCAATGGTCAGAAAAACGCTACAAGAACATGTAAAAAACATGTCAGAGTGGTTCTGTCTGTGTGAACCTCATTCCCCCAGAACTTATAAAAACAAAACCAACTAATCCCAGAAGTAGTGCCGACAAATGCGATTATGACTCCTCTTAACCTCGAAAATGCTGTGCAATGTTAGCATGACAGCACAGGAAGAGAAATGTTTTCTATGGCCTTAAAAATGACGGAAAATCAGAATGGCAACAACAAATCAAAGTAAGAATGCTGTATTTTATTTCCCTTAATGTCAGTCCCTTTTTCTGATCCAGTCTGTATGAAAAGGTTTGGCCGCAGTTCCACTAATTGCCACTAGATGCTGGATTGAGTGAGTGTGGCGAGTCTCAAGGGACGTTTTGGTCCAGGTGCATCTTTTACAAAAGAATTTACCCAGAACCCACCTGTTCTATGTTCTCTTCATTATAAGGATCCTCCCCTTCCTCTTCAACCCCATCCTCCACCTCTTGTCTTTTTTTCTCTGCAGCTGTGTCTTGCTGGGCCTGAAAGACAACAAAAAGTAAAATCATGCAGATGAATGTTCTTCATCAGTGTTTTCATTTATTTAGTCACATTATTCTCATGGTTTAAGTCAGCTAAAAATAAGCAGAGCTTTTTTGATCTCATGCAGTACCAAGCGGGTAGTGTTTGTGTCCATGTTACCTCATCTTCTACTTCTTCCTGGTACTGATCATCTAGTGCATCTTCCTGCTGATCTGGGTTTCCAGCAATCTGCAAACGCATGGTCAGGCTCAACTTTTATGAAGTCACAGGTTTCTTTCCTTCAGCTCTTACTCTGTCCTCACATTTCTGTTTCTCTTTTGCACTGTGATACCATTCCATTTAGTCTCTGTGGGGTACCGTTTGCTTTGTTCTCATCTCTTTAAAGTTAAAACTGAGTCCCACTAGCTGTGACGCACCTAGGTGTGTGAAAATAGTTCTCTGCATTTGACCCATTCCCTATGGAGGGATTGGATCCCATTTTTAGACTGTCTGGATTTGAACTCACAACCTTCCAGTCTCAGGGTGGACACTCTACCACAAGGCCACTGAGATGGTTCCTGTCAACTCACCACCAGTTCTTCGTCTGCAGCAGGTTGTTCAGGTCGCAGGGGGCTGTGCTGAGCGGGCGCTGCCGGCTCCTCTTCCTCTTCTACCCCCTCCTCTTCCTCCTCAGCCGCCCTGTGCGGCCTCCGCTCGTCCTCTGCCTCCTCAAACTCATCTTCTCCCTGGTTGTTGGGGTCGTCCTCCGGGTCCACCTCACCATCAGCCGCACCCTGGAGAAGAGGCCATCACAAAGAATTAGGATTGTGCTGATCAGAAGATAAGAATGGTGTGAGGAGAGAAGAAAAGGGACGAACGTTTCATTTGAAATAAAATAATAAACTACATGTGTTGTAGTTTTTAGGACTAATTGCTACATTTACTCCAACAACATAATTTTAAACAGCATCCATAATAATAGGAAAATAATGGCATCAGGCTACAGCGCTGATCGTTTTCATATGTCATCCATGACAAAGAGCCTCTGGTTGTTTGTTTTGATGATTTGTCATTATTAGATGCCAAAAAAGCTTTTTTGCTTTGAGACTTTATAGACAGAAGGTGGGGTCAGAGGTTACCTGATGTGGTTGCACCCTGTGATCCACTTCCTGTTTCTCCTCTTCCTCGTTTAGCACAATGTCCCTCTCTGTGAAGAAGAACGCAGAAACCAGTTACACGTAGAGAAACCTTCGGGTGGCTTTAACCCCTTCACGCCTGACCTTATTTCCAGGAATAAAAAAAAAATATCCTTCTTCGTTTTTTTCCAATCCAATCCACTTTATTTATATAGCACATTTCTCTAACAGGCAGTTTCCAAAGTGCTGTACAGTGACCAAAAAACCAGACAAAAGATTGGCAGACAAAATAAAAACAAAGTACACCAGTAAAATGGATAAAAATAAAATAAAAATAAAAACAAAAACAAGATATAAATACAGATAAAAACACAGTGGACCACACAACTCATGCTGTGTTAAAAGCTAGAGAGTAAAAAATGTAAAAGACTCCACAGAGGGCGCTGTTCTGACATGCAATGGCAGAGCATTCCACAGCTTGGGGCCGACAACAGAGAGCGCTCTGTCTCCCCTAGTTTTGAGCGTCGTCATGGGCTCCAGGCTGGAGCTGGCCTTCTGACCTCAGAGCACGAGCCGGTTTATAAATCTAAATGAGGTCAGAGATGTATTTTGGAGCCAGTCCATGTGGAGCTTTAAAAACAAACAACACAATTTTAAAATTAATCCTAAAATTAACAGGATTATTAAACATTTTCCTTTCCTTTCCTAAATTCAGTGGAGATCTGGATTGAATGGTGCGTTGCAGATTAGTGACAGAGTGTGAAGGGGTTAAACCTGACTATAAAAAAGACTAAAAACCAATGAAACCTATATTTGATGCAGCAGTTTAGTTGTTATACATTCTAAATAACTGTGGTTTAACCACTGACTGTATGCGAGACCTGGACTGAGTTAGTGTGACGTCACTCGTAGAAAATGGCTTAAATCTGGCTTCAACAAAATGAAGTTATTTAGTCGCCATTTTTTTGGGATACAGACGCCGACATGTTGGAGCAGCGATTGGTTCAATTCATTCTGAGGCATCGTTTCTATGGCAACCACCCGTCACTCCCACTCTCACCCCTACCACAAGAAATCTGTCAAACCTTTTAAAGATCGGACAGCAGGAAGCACCTAAATTTATTCAGGCACCTGATTGGTCAGTTTATAACTACGAAAAAAAGAAAATAAAATGAGCAAGAACATGTTTACAAAAAAGGGTAGAGTAAGAATGGTTCTTCTGACCAACAGAATGGGTAATAGCTGTTTATTTCTCTATTGAAGTCTATGGGATTTTCAGGTACTTCATGTTTAGAGCGCGGGGGGGGGGGGGGGGGGATCACTCAGTCCAGAACTCGCATAAAGACAATGGGTTCAACACTGCTATATGTATTAATAAACATTAGACGACTGGATCACGCAAAGAAAAAGGTGTTTGTTTTGTGGAAAAAATAATTTCTAAACAGATTTTCTTCATCACTTCCCTCTAAATGCTAATAAATTACTCTTCTTCTTGTGTAAAAATGGTTTAAGAGAATTTTTTTGGCTCACCTTCCACATCGTTGATCTTATGGTCGTCTTCTCCCTGAACAATGTCATTGTCCAAATTTTCATACTCTGCCCTCCTCCTAACAGGGACCATGAGACGTGGCGGTTATGCACACTTGTTAAAGACAATGACTTCTTTTGAATTGTCATTAGGTGTGATTTGGGATCCAACCTTTGCTGCTCCTCCTTCAGCAGCTGCTCCCGTCTGTCAGCCTCCCTGTGGTGCTGCTCCTCTCTTTCTTTCTCCTCCTTGAGCTGCTGCTCTCTTTCTCTCAGCACTTGTTCTCTTTGGGCCTGCAGGGCCTGCTGTCGCTTCTGGATCTGCCGGTGCTCCTCCGCCTTCAGCGCCTCGATGCGCTGCTGCTCCTGCTGCTGCTCGTAGGGGGACTTGGCATTCTCAACCTGAGGTTCATTGAATTTAACAAAAAAAAAAAACTCATAATTGTAAATGAGGAAAACTCTCAATGCATATTTGCTGAAACAATTTAAATGTCATCAAATGCATTTTAAATGCTAAAATCGGACCAGCTGTGGATGACGTTTCTGTCGATCCAGGGCATTCTCGTCTGGCTTCTCCCCCACCACCACCTCCTCCTCCTCCTCCTCTTCCAGTTGCTCCACTTGTGGTTGGTCCAGGTCTTCCTCCAGCTTCTCAGGCTTTCCTGCTTGAGCCATCTCCTCCTCTGCCAGCTCCCTCCTCCGCTCCGCCTCTCCGTCGCCGTCCTCCTCCCTCTCTGAAATGGCGTGCTGGGGGATGACCTCAGAATCCTGACGGTCCACCTGAGAGGAAACCACATAAATGCCACCCAGCATTTATCAAAGTTTTCCTAATCTTCTCCAGATTGATGTGAGAGTCAATTCCCCGATAACGCCACACTACCTGTGACTCAGCGTCTCTTTGAGCATGGGGGTGTTGCAGAACACCCTCCTCCTTGTGAGCCTGTTCCAACATGGCTGGCGGCTGGTCTTCGTGGACGTAAGGCTTTGGTGTAGCGGTGACCGCTTGTGCCTGTTGATGGGCCGGGTTTGGACCAGCCTGAGCTATGAGGGACCTCCTGTCCAAAGAGTCCTTCAGCTGCCTGTATTCATTTACCTGTGCCTGCCAGGTTCAAGAAAACGACAAGTTGAAATTCCGAGGGCACCAATTCACAACCTGATGTTCTCCTTCAGTGAACATCCTTAAACTTATTTCTGTCTTTTATTCATTTCTTGTGATGATTAAAATTATTTCAGACATTTTTTTTTCATTTTACAATCTAAAATAACCAGAAGACGCTTTTGCAAAATCCCCCTTTTTTGTCTTTTTCTTTAAAAGTGATGTTTGTTTTTACCAACAGCAGCTTTTTCAATTATCAACCCACACACAGCACAGGGATCACATTACGTCATCACATCTTCGGCATCCAGAAAACATATACAACTTGATGGTTTCTTCTTTTTTACAAGGTAAACACAGTTTCGTGAACCGTCAGCGCTGCGATTTACTGTGGATGTTTTTCTTCTCCATCTGAACGTTTCTGGGCTTCTTTCAGCAAACAGGATGAGAGTAAAGCATGGGAACCATTGTGAGCACAGACAGCTGGAGCCGGAGCATGTTGGACCATATTTTAGTAATAAACTTACTTCTTATAAATATCAATATATGAGGGGACTGCATGAGAAATGGTAAACTTAAAGACCCACTCCAATAATCCTTTGATCTGTTTTAACAGCGTTGCCGATCTTTTAATTATAATTATGCTGTTTTTAGCCAAAATCTAAAAACCTGTGTTGTTTTCTGGGACAAAGTTTCTCCAGATTGGCGGTAGATCATTAGAAATTCGCCTCCAAGTTGTGGGTGGGACCGTTGGCGCAGAGCAACCCCATTCGCTGTCCCTCCTCATTGCTGAGACATCTCAGTTTGTGCATTCACCCGCTAGCTTGCAGCCCCTCACTGCCCCTACCTAACACTGCAGGTGTAACAAAAACGGTCAGCAATATTGCAGCTATCCAGCTGTACAGTTTTAATCCAGATTCCAGCTCAGACGAGGAAAACAAAGACGTTCATGGATCTATTTGTCTGCATGTGGATGCATCAGAATGGAGCTTGTGGCCCACCCAGCATATTTCCTATGTAACAATAGGCTGTTTTTTCAAATGATATCTTCTGACTCATGGATTTGAATACTTAGATGTTCAGAAATGTAATTTTGAGCCTAATTTTCTTAATATGTATCCTTCATCATCAGAAAAATGCCACAACAACATGTTAAAAACACCAACAAAAAAAGCTATTTTTATTGAAGTGGGTCTTTCAATAATCCACTTCGTTGACTTTCCGCTGCTCCCTTTAGGATGCGTCAAAGCACACCTACATTTAACCCCAAGTTATTCCAGCTGTAGCGTTCAGTTGGTTAAGTGGAGCATGGGAAATCAAGGTTTGATTCCCAGGGGGTGCGATGAGCCTCATCCAGAGGCCAGAAGGGAGCACAAGTCTGGGTCTCCCAGATAAAAATACAGGACTGTGTCAGAAAGGGCATTCGGCGTAAAACTCTCTGCCAAACCACTGTTGCCAATCAGTGAAAGCTGACTCGCTGTGGCGACCCCTAAAAGGATGTGCCAAAAGGTGAACAACTGTATCCTCCTGGCTTACACCAACCAGCCTCATGTCCTCCTTTGAAAACATCCACGAAGCTCCTCTTTGGTCTTCCTCTTTCCTGGCATCTCCAACCTCAACATTCTTCTACCAACATCATGGTTTCTCCTCTGTGTGTGTCCAGAACATCTCAGTCTGCTTCCCTGCATTCAACTCCAACATATCTTACATGAACTGTTCCTCTGATGGATTCCTTTCTATCCATCCGTCAATCCTACAGAGAACCTCAACATCTTCACCTCTGATACCTCCAGCTCTGCCTCCCGTCTCTTTCCCAGACTCTCTGTCTCTAATCCAACAGGGCCATCACAGTCTTCTACACCTCTCATTTCTTTCTGGCTGACTCGTATTTGTCACAAATCACACCTGCTCCTGTCTAACCTCGTCCTCTGTCACATCTACAGCATCTCACCACCGTCTTCCAGCTCTCAAACATGTCCATGAACAATTCCAATGTTCTTTTCTACTATTTCAGACGTCCTCTTCCAAACCACAGCTCCTCTCTGTGTGTCCTGTCATAGACTTTCTCTAGATCCACCAAGACTCGATGCAGCTCTGTTCTTCCCCAGAAGCTTCCTCAAAGCTAATATTGCATCTGTGGTTCCCTTACAATGCAAATTTGAAATGCTAAAACTGGGAGATCGAGGAAATATTTATCTAGGCTCTAAGCAAGTCAACAAACGCTGATAAATACATACAGGGCAAACAAAGAGAACGGGCAGAGAAAAAAATGTCAGAGTTAAGTAAACAGGAGGAAAAGAAAGTAAAGGAGCTGCTGAAATGACAGAAACAGACACAAAAAGCTAAAAAGCACATGAAGGCCGACGTTAAAAAAGCCATGCGTATCAGTTAATCAAACTGTTAAACAGACGCTCGAATGCATCATCACACTCAGTGATGACGTGGAAAAAAAATCTTCACATCAGTTCATTTTTATGGATTTATCTGCAGATATAGATATAAACAGATGATGTACAAATAATATTGAGGATTCCAAATTTTAACTTTTGCTGTCTTTGTTTTAGAATTAAAAAAAACTGTGCTGTTGTTAAATTACAGACTCCTAATCCACTTATCTGCTAACTAACCACTAATTTGTATAAATCATGGGCATTATTAGTGAAAACACTATTCAACCCTCTTCATTTGCAAAGGTAATCTGACCTTTTAAACTCATCTTTGCATTTGACCAGTACTATCTTGAATCAGTCCGACAGAAGAATTTTCTCTCTTTTTTTTTTTTTTTCACTTTTCTTCCTTCCTGTTTAATAAATTTTTCTCTGCAGTAACTGCATGTCCGATTTTGATCTGACGAGCAAATTAAAGCTCTTTTATGTGATAAAGGGAGCCCATGGTCACCCAGGGGCAGCGATTGAAGACGGCAGGCAGAGAGAAAATAAATAAATAACTAACTAACTAAGAGTGAGCGCATCTACTTTATTGCTGGAGCTCCAAAGGAAACCAGCGGAGCGCTTTAAATTCAATAAACCGTTTGAGCATTTTAAAGGTTTCCCTCAAGAAACAACAGCAACGTTAATTTCGTTAACTGAAAGCCAAGAAACACCACTGGAACGTCTTCCTCCTTTTAACTGAGGATTGAAAGTTTTTCCCTTTAATGAGAAGAAATTTGGACTAAAGAGGAAATTTGCTTAACATGAAGATTTTACTCAAACAGAATTAGGTCCGTTTTTATTCATCTTTAAAAATAATATAAAATAACCTAAATACTGCGTCTTTACCATGAACATACACGACAATAGACATTCAAAATCAGCTGCAATTATGCAGAAGAACAACAAAAACAAGCCTCTGTTCACCACCTGAGCTGCAGACAGAGCACTTTTGTGATCCTCCAGAGTCATCCTGAGCTGCTCGTGGGCCGCCTTCAGGTCCTGATGCTGGACCTGCAAATAAAAAGCAGCTTTAAATCAGTCACTGCCGTGTGAAACCAAACTATATCAGAAAAGCAAAAAGAGATCCTGCCAGTCTCCTCCTCACCTGCGTCTCCTGGAGCTGGGTGTGAATGTCATGGTGAGCTTTCCTCAGCTGTTTATTCTCTTCTCTTAAGTTATACACACTCTCTGTAAAACAGCAAACCATTTCATTGTTTTAAGTTCATTTGTTGTAATTTCTTGTTTTCAATGACTAAATGATGCACTTTTTATTTATTAGTTAAAGTGCTATACTTTTGTTTTTTAATGAATGATGCACTGACCTAAGACCCCTTTAAATGTCATTTATACATGTGACAATGATGAATAAGACATCCATCCATCAGCTTTGCAAGAGAGAATATAATGAAACTGTGTAAACTCAACAGCCAGATATGTCACAATAATGCAAATGATGAATATCACAGCACAATAAATTGATAGAATGGGATTGAAATTTCCAGTGTCAGAAATTATGTGCATCCCTAAATACAACCTTGGCTGCTAGTTGTCACTATTTTTATTGTTGTTATCAATTCAGATGCGAGGGTGAGTATTTCTTTGTGGTGTCAAAAACAAGATCATTTGTCTGTTTAGGTTGTTTTAGTAGCAACCTCGTCAATGCATCTTTAAACGGTTGACTTAAGAAGTTCTGGGACAAAGCAGAGCACGAGCACCTTTGAGCTGCGAGACTTCCACTTCTTTGGCTTTCTGCAGTTTATCGAAGCGCTCCTTATGCTCATCCAGCAGCCGACTGTGGTCCTCGCCCTGCTGCTGGTGCTGCTCGTGCAGTTCATAGTACTGCCGTTTCAGCTCCTCGTGCTGATTCTTACAAAACAAATTATTCTCGTCATGCGTTTGAAAAACACACCGTCATTTCATAGGGCTTGAACAGGAAGGATGTGGTGTGACGGGGCAGTTTGCAAGAGTGTCGGACGAGAAGACGGAGAGGGGCCGTTTGAGCTGTGACTTAGTGAACTTTATTGAGATGACAAATCTTCCTACCTTCAACATTTGATGTTGTCCTTGTAAAGAGTTTAACTTGCTGTTGGCTTCTTGCTGTAGAGGATAGGAACAAATATTACACAAATTATTAAAAAAATGAAGAAAAAAACCCAAAGGTTTCTCTGTCCTTCCTTTGGTGAGGTATTAAAAAAACATTTGAAAAAGAAAAAAAAAAGGCTCCATAAGTTCAATTGAAAAAACAGGACAATAAAAAATACATTTACTTAAAGCTGGCTTTTTAGTATAATTTTTTTTTAAAAAGGTGACCGTTTTCAAGACTTACTTTCTCCTTGTTTAGTGATTGTTGAGCCTCAACCTTATAAACCAGAAAATCTGAAATAAAAACAAACCAAAAAAGTTATCAGAAGTTAATTTTAGCTGTTGGGAGTGGTAATTTCACATCATTATACCAGTACAACACTTTTTATTTTATACAAATATTATATTTCTGCACCACAGTTCATATTATATCAGACTCTTAAAGATTTTCCAAAAAGCTTTTTTTATAGAGGTCTTAAGTGACCTGAAATGAACTTCATTTAATCACACTGAACTGTGCTACACAACCATGAAATTCTGTTTTTGGTGTTTTTAAACATGTTTTGTCACATTTTTTTCATAATGGACGACATTTATAAAGAAAATTAAGCTCATTTTAATTTCTTTATTTAAATTATTGTGAATCAGCAGTGGACAAAAAAAAAAGTTCTTTAAAACAGATCTTATTTGGGACAGAAAATACACTGGGCGGGCCACAAGCTCCCTGCTCTGAGCAACAGCAGGGGGAGGGGGGCGGGGTTTCCAGTGCCAATGGTCCCGCCCCCACAACTCACAGGTGAATTTCTAATGGGTTACTGCTGCTCTGCAGAAACTATGTCCAAGAAAACAACCCTTTTTTCCCCATTTTGCTAAAATGAGCATAATCATAATTACTTAAAAAGTTTAAATAAGTTGTTTTTGCCCCCCATGTTTTACTACAAATGCAGTTTAACTTGTATATAAATATAGATTTTTAGGATTCAGCAATCTTGAGTTTTTATTAAAGACATAAGAACAAACTATGCAGAAGGCTTTCTTTGCTGAAACCTTTTGAGCAAAAACTTAGAATCATCTAATTCTTAAGCAAACACATAAAACAATGTGCTGCAGTAAATGTAAAGTTAAAAAAAAATGTATTGAAGAATCCGAATGACCTTTAGACAGCCATCAGTTTGGAACTTTACAGTCAGATGTGGAAGACAAAGACGAGTTTTATTTCTCCTACCACTAAATGGTCTAATTGGCTTAGTGATTTGGGGTTCAGGTGTAACAGCGGTCAAACGTAGAGAACACATTTTGCATGACTTGGTGTGTGACATGTAATGGGACTTTTGACTGTCAGCAGTACGTAAGGCGAGCGGCATTTCCTCACCTTCTTTGGCCTTTTTGTGCTCTAACCTTTCTTTTTGAAGAGACTTCTCCAAGCGAGAGCGATGCTCGTACACCACTGAACCACAAACACAGACAGGAAAGAGAGATTAAATGAAGGTGAAAACAGAGGATTTAGTGACTACTTTGAGTTTAGTTTGAAACATTTAGGAAAAACCCTAACATGATGAAACAGTTGAAAAACAAAAAAGAACATTCGTTGGTTTGTAGGGTAGCAAGCTACAACAATTTACACCACAAATCTCATCCCAAACGATGATTGCAGACTTTCAGAGGAATGTCTAGTACAAAGACATTTAAAAAACAAAAAGATAGTTTGGTCTTTAACTTGAGTTTGTTCCTTACAAAAGACAACAATAAGCATATTGTTGTGAGTGAATCTGCTTAAATATAAATCCCTGACTGCAGTGTGGGAGTAAAGCAAACACCTGACCTATATGTTAATATCCTAACCCCCACAACACTGAAGATTTCTTTATTTCATCTTATGCAACCTTTGTTTTGACACATACAAAGTAAGACGAATCAAAACCCAACAAATGCACGGAAATCCTGTTAAAGGTCAATTCTATGTGTTGCTGTCAAAAAGCTGCAGACTGAAAAGTTCACAATTTGTGACCTTATGAACAATGTTTTCCATGGTTAATGGTCTTGAAAAAAGGGTGACTGTGCCCCGTTTCCTGATGACTTTGCAAAGATTCAAACCTCTGCTCCGATGGAAGCTTGTTGAACAGCTTTGCACAAAGTGATCGTCTGGCATTAATATGAGCGGGAAGTGTTTGTTGGAGTTAAAATGAAGCAATGGCATCTGGCCAACTTTTTTCCAAAAATAAATGGACAGGGAACTTGTAGAAGGATGCAAACAGTAAAACACCAATGATAGAAACTTTATATAAAGATCCTAAATTCAAATATTTAGTTTCTAACTAACGGTGTGTAAACTCATGAGAACTTACAAATACATAAATAGCAGGTAGCACAAATAATTTTCAAATATCATGAAGTGAAGAGGTGTTTTTTACTTTACATTAAAGACTTTCCACTGATTTCTTGTACAGTTCTTATCAGTCTGTTTAAACATCACACGTGTTTATAGAAAGAAAACAGGCCTAGTTCAAGTAATCCCTTCGACACCTGCCTTTTTGGCAGAGGATTTTCCTCCAACACCAATGAAACTCATTCCCCACACTGCGGTTTAAGAGCATGTGTGGTGTGAGAACAAGGAAGCTTTCTGCAGAGGGAGACCTCTTCCCGCTTACTGCTTTAAGATGTGGAAAAGGTTGTTTTGAACAGATTTGGCCAAAGATGCTGAATTGGAAGTGGAGTCTGAGGTGCATTTTTTGTTTTAAAAAATGTCCAAATTCCCTGCTCACATCTACAGAAATCCACACAAGTGCTGTTCAGAAAAAGAAAAGAAACTGTGATAAATTGTAAGGTCACAAGGTTAACAAATTTTTAGCTAAAAGAACTTGAGCACATAACCTATCCTAGTTTATCTGGAGGAACTACATACAAGCATTTTATTTTAATTTTTTTCCTATAAAGTGAAGGCAGTGGAAACTCCCGAAAATACTTGACTTATTTTATATTCTGTTATGGCAACAGCAGAAGCTTGTTTATTGGAAGGCATAATAGGGCTGCGGATCATTACTAGGTTGTCATCTGATTCATTTCACAAATCAAGGTCAACGGTACACAGACCTTTACTGGAAATATAAAAAAAAAATCCTTTTTTAAAAACTTTAAATGAAATTTTTGCTAATGTGTTCCCGAGAGGCTTCTCCACCATACTTGCAGAAGTCGGATGACGTCACATATTTGAACACAAATTTTCGTAACCATCTTATTTTCATATTCAATAAATTTTTATTCATACTCTTGACCATGTTTAAAAAAAAACATGTTTTCCAGAACTTATTTCAGTAAACTGAACTTCAGCCTCATTTTTTTAATCCACAAAAAACACTTTAGAGCTTTACTTTGAGGATTTATTTACTTCTAGAGACAAAAATGCCTACAGTTTGGTACGTAAAATCCAACATTATTCTGCAATTTTAGAGCAATTACCGTACTACATTACCGAAAATGTATTTCTACTATGCTCTGCTATATTTATAAAGTTTCAAATCAGCAAACTGGGACATTACAGATTTTCATAGTCAATTTTTAGGGAACAAATCGAATATGTCCTTGTATCTGGATACTCATTAAAGCCCTGCAACATAAGCATAACCTATACATTGTAAAAAGTTTTAAAAAGGCAGAAAAATACATATTTTTTATAACAATTTAGCTCAAATATTTAAAGAAAGTATAGTGGGGAAACATACTGTAAATTCCTGAAAATCAGTACAGTATTGGAGTTATGAATTCTAGTTATTCTTTAAAATCTTTTTTAAATGTGTTAAATTGTGCTTGTTATGGCACTGACGCAGATGCAGCAGTTAAACAGTTTTCTTTTAATCATAGCCTTCATGTTTAAATGAACAGTAATAAACTAAATGAGTATAAACAAAAATATAAACAAAAAAAGTTAAAAAAAATGTAATCTGTTGTGAACAAAGTATGTTTTTTTCATGTCAGATAATCAAAAAGTGTAAATGAAATTCTGACTTTCAGAAAAAAAGTCATCTAATAGCTGATTTATTGATCAACCAATTATGTATAACAAATAAATCCTTTTATTATTCACTTATATTATATTATAGTCCTGCGGGGGCTAAATGAGTGTCAGAGACAAATCATGAACAGTCAGCTGGATCACTATGACCAACTTTGACCAACTTCCAGATAGAGTGAAACTGTAGCCAACGTTTGGATTTAAGAACAAGGCCAGGCATTGGGTTTGTCAAAACGATCCATTGCTTTACAGCCAACTAAAATGGGTGTGGTTTTTAGGTTATGCAACATGAAGTCAAGAAATACCACTGCATTCAAAGGGTGACATTATTCTGTCACTACAGCTGCTTCAAGGCCACAGCGATAGGAAGGCTGGATAGGTAGTGTTTGACATAGAGCTCAAGCTAAGCAGTGGAAGTAAAATGAACTGAAAACCAGTTTTATCAATGCTAAATTGTATTATGTCTTGTCTTGATGATAGAAAAAAACACTACATTCATCTACTCATACTTAAAGATAAACAAGGATTAGCTTTGCAAAACGTTTCATGGTGAAACTGAACAAAGCAAACAGCTGGGGGGGGGGGGGGGGGAGGACTACTGGTTAGAAAGGGGAAAGACCAGGTAAACTAATCCTCTTCAGAGTTTGAGTTTTTTCACAAACATAATACACAAAGACCCTCCCCTGGAAAGCAGTATGTCACAACGCTCCCCACCCAGTAATTCAAGCTGAATGCATTAGGACATTCTGCAAAACCTCATGTCATGTAAGCAGAGTAAAGCATGTTTACCCAAAGGAAGTAAGTGATTGAGGTTACTGCTGCACAACGTTCTTTGAACTCCTGACAGAGCAGTTGTGGTAGAAAAGTTCCTCAAGATGAGATACTACTCTACCAAGTTACACTAGATTACCACCATGGTAACGGATTGAGAAGTACTCATCCATTAAGTTTCCAGTTTTCCCTGGGACTTACAGTGGCGGCAAAAGGGTATTCGGATGTCACAGAGTTAGAAAATTCTGCCAAATAAAAAAAAGTTCTTTAATGTTCATCATAGGTCCACTTTACTGTGAGAGACAGTAATTTTTAAGGGCCTACTCACTCCACACCATTCCTTTCAGCTGTGTTGACAACACGACAGCAACAGGATACCCAGTTCCACTAAAAAAGCTCCTCCCATCCATGCTCACACCAATACAGGGGTGGGGGTGTTTACTACTCCTGTCAGCTTCAAATCATGGTGCGTCTACATCAACAGGAGGCAGTTTTTTTTGTCTTGACCGACATTGTTCAGGGGGATGTAATTGATATCACAATGTTCTCCGTCACGTTTTGTGTTTGCAACACACCAATGTTGTTTTTGGGTCAGTGGAGCGTTGAATTGGTGCAGGCGTAGTAGGTCTTTGGCTACGTTCACACTGCAGGGCTTAATGCTCAATTCGGATTTTTTGAAAAAATCTGATTAGTTTGCTAGACCGTTCACATTTCCAAGTAAATCCGAACTTTTGTGATCTCCAGTGTGACCGTGACACGACCCAAACGAGACGCGCATGCGCAGAAGCCAGAAGAATACTCAACGCTGAACGACGTCACTTGTTGTTTGGGGAACAAACGTTAACAATGGATGTCAACAACAGCGTTGTCAAAAGCGGAGCACTTTTTCACGAAGGAGCAGCACAATTACAATCTTCCCATTTTAAGAAGGCAATGGAGTCGGGATCGTCTGTACCCAATGTTGTGGAAAGGAAATGTGCATGTGTTGGTGCGCCCGCGTGTGTGTGTGCGGAGGAAGGAGGACGGTAATAAAAGAAGGTTTCCCCCAGATTAAATGCTATGGACTCTTTATTAACCCGTTCTGGAGAATCTAAGGATCAGAACAGGGAGGAGGAGGAGGATCGCCTCGGGTCCCCCGCGCTTCTGAGCACGGTCGGAAAGGGGAGAAAGAAAAAAAAGTTATCGCGGGAAAGGTTCAACACCACGCTCTGCCATTTATCTGGAATTTTTTTCAAAAACCGTCCAGTTGCGATAAGAGCCCTGGAGTTTGGCCTGAATAGAGCGATCACCCCAAATATTAATCCAATCAGTGACCTCCCTTCCCTTCCACTGACTGGTCTCAGCAGCATCGTCCACCATGGTTGATGTTTACGTTCTCGTTCCCGCCTACTTCAACGCAAAATGATGACGTTTGTTGCGTGTCGATGACGTATGGTTCGGAATCAAGTCGCCTGGCCGGTCAGACGGCGGTCGCAATTGAAAAGAACGGCTACAATTCAGACTCAGGACGGCAAACCCACGGGGCCTGGGTCGCAATTGAAAAGATCGGATCTGTGTCATTCAGACTGTCATGAAAAGATCGGAATTGGGCCGCTTAGGGGCAAAAAATTCGGAATTGGGTCGTTTCAGCCTGCAGTGTGAACGTAGCCTTAGACTCTCCACAGAAAACCAATACACACTCATGTTTAGCAGTGCTATAACTCCGTATTCCTAAGCTCTTGGCCTGAAAAATGTTGTTCAGCAAAAGCTACCTCCTAATAACACCAAATTAAGACATTTCCAACAGAGTCCGGGGTGGGGGACAAGAGAACAATTAATTGGGTATTGGATTTTCCCAGATCTCTTCAATGCAGGACCATTCCCATCAACAGTGTGGAGAAGGACCCAAACACCCCCAAAGCTAGCTATAAGACATTGATATGTCTTTTCACCAAAGTCTGATGGCACTTCATGGCTCATTAAGACTACTAACAAAGTGTGTGAAGCAAATATTTTTTCCTTATTATAATACATTAAAAGAAAGTCTTTGTTTTTGTGAAGTTAAAATCTGCACATAAACAGATTCTTTCTATTAACAAAAATTATATCAAGTTGTTGAATTTAAAAAAGGAAGGGAGTAACATCTGCAGCTGGGAAAATTGCCTCATGCTTGAAATACAAAATAATGTCAAAAGGTTTAACAAAACCAAACAAGACTATCTGCTTCGTCATGCTAGGTTTTGGGCATAGGATACTTTCTTTAAAACAATAATTTCACGCTAACACATGACACCACTTCCAACAGGAACCACCTTAGCTGAGAGTAAACAAAGCTGTGCTTACAGTAAGCCTCATTAGGTAGCTGTGACAGCTTGGAAAATGAAGCAACTGTGCTGTCCTGCCAGCTGTGCATGGTGGCAGCAGATGTTCCAGCATCTGACCTAATGACTGTTAATATTTGCTGATAAGGGGAGTTGAAGCATGATGATGATGATTAGGTGTCTGGATTGATTTAAATTACAATAAACCCTAGTTCCAGGAAGCAATGTGCTTATACCACTTAACTGAAAGCACAAACAAAATACCACAAGTTCAACCAAGAGTGTATTTGATTTTATACTTGTGTGCTTTCATAAAGACCTAAAACGATGTTTCTTGGGCTTTTCGTAATGTTTTTAATTTTTTTTCAAAATTTGTCTAAGCATAAGTGTGTGAAGGTATGTGGGTGAATGGGACAGTGAGCGCTTTGGATCTTCACGGAAGCTAGAATGCACTATTCAGTTTTACATCGTCATTTGACGGCTTTGCCTACATTTCTGTTGTTCACTGCAAAATGCACCAATTTTGCATTTACCCAAATGTGCTAAATATTCAGAGATGCTTATTGGTGATCAACCTAGAATGCAAAGATTAAAAAGCCATGACAGGTCAAATACAAGTTGACTTGTTACAGTTCAACTAGAACAGCAAGAAGCCTTTCCAAAAAAGCTGACCCAGTTGGTTGCTTATGGTGTTTTAGGCCGCATTTACACTGCAGGTCTTGATGCTCATATCTAATTTTCTGACTATATCAGATTTTTTTGACGACCCGCTTACATCATCTTTTAAAAGTGACCTGTATCTGATTTTTGCATTTACACTATACAATGCTGAAACTATCAAACGTAGACATTCTAAGGACTACGTAGCAGCATTTCCGCATTCCGCGGATCTCCTTTGGACATTTGTGTGACTGCGGTTGCCATGGAGGCAAGGCGGTGACGGAAGGAGGCGTTGCCTTGGGCGGTCCTGACGGGATGCACGGGGATGTAAAAAGGAGGGCTGCTCGGCCGTCTTATGTGCTCTTTCTGAGTTTTGAATGAGGAAGTGTTTGCAGACGTGCTGTACTAACAGTTTGATCCAAGTGTTGAACCTTTCCTCCGCGATGACTTCTCTTTTCCGACCGTGGTCAGAAACACACGGGAGATTTCCTCGGGGTTCACTTTTCCGTTCTGAACCCTCAGCCTCCAGAGTGGGTTAAGAAAGACTCCAAAACTTTTGGGCGAGACACCTTATTTTTAATTTACGGTTCTCCGACACTCCCCCGCTCCGCGCTCACCCCCCCCCTCTCCTTACACACAGACACACACGCAAGCGCGCGCGCGCTCACACACATACGGTCCCCATCATACACGCCCCCCCAAAGAAATAAACAGCTTCTAGCCTGGTCCATAGCAATGGTGTCCCGCTTGATTAGTTACCGTTTGCGTCCCGACCGGACATAACAGGGGTTTCCAACTACGGTCTGAAGCCTGAGGCTGAAAGGTAACACGCTGACAGCAAAATCAGCGCACAAAAAGCACCTTAATAAGTCATGTGATCTCAGTTGGTGGTGTCCTGAATTGCCGTCACTGAGGTACGACTCGCATTTACTTGGGAATATCCGATTTGTCTGCTTACATGGCACATGCAAATGCACGTATCCAATTCGTTTCCGATTTATTTCCACATATGAGAGAGGCCTGTATCCGATCTGAGAAAAACGGAATCCATGCGCTTTTGTCCTGCTTACACGTTCACCGGTCATATCCGAACTGTGCCACGTGAGAGGAAAAAAATCGGAATTGGGTCACTTGAACCATGCAGTGTAAAGGCGGCCTTGGTCTTTTAAATCAGATAATGAAGTTGTTCAGACCATTCCTGACACCAGAAGGGTTAAGGCACATCAGGACATTGCTAAAGAAACTGGTTGTTCCCGTAATGGTGTATCCAAGCAAATTAATGCAAAGTTGAATGGAAAGAACTGGAGCAGAAAAATGTATCCATACACCACCAAAAATGCAGCCCTAAAGGCCCGTACACACCGGGACGAATTTCGCGCGCGATTTTCGCGATTCCCGACGTTTAACGCCTCGTGACTAAACAAAGGGCATCAATGAGAGTGTGCACACCGACGCGAAAAAACGCCACGCATCAAAGCGTCAAAAAAAAAAAAACGCCTCGGGTTCGTTTTTTTTTTCCGACGCGTTGCGTCGAAATCTACTCGACCAATGAGAATGGCGCTTTTGCACACGTGTCTGGAGCTTCTGAAGTTACAGTAAAACATAACTTGGGGGCGCTCAAACATCAAACTGCCTTTCTGGGCACACATACCAGCGAAGAAAATAGACGCCGAGTAGCGTCTACACTGCCGCGAAGAAATAAGGACGGACATTCTAAAATATCCCCGAACCAATCACAAGTTGGAGCAACTGGTGCTTGAAATATTCATGTTTTCTTTGTTTGATTCTGACAACCGCATAAATACTTGCTCTCTTCTTCTGAGTGAAAAGTGACTTTAAGAAGCGTAAAGTTGCGCAGCGCCACCTTGTGTACAGGAGTATTTCTGTTTACATTAAGCGCCATCTAACGTCAGGGAATGAAATTGCATGTTCGCTCGGCTCATCATCAGCGAAAATCGCCTGGGTGTGAACACAAAAAACGTGGCGAAAAACGCTGGCGAATAACGCCTGGCGAATATTCGTCCCGGTGTGTACGGGCCTTAAGATTCTTAAAAAGTATGTTAACGCCTTTGAAGAAAATTGACAGGAAACAAACAGAACAAACTCTGGGATAATTTTTCTCACGATAAAAGTGACAATGAGAACGAAAACAAAAGAAACATCAAGGTTCATGACTGTTGAACTCTGTCAATGAAGTAGGGAACTTCTCTGCTTTCAGTGCAAAGAGGGGAAAATGAAAATGGCAATCAAAGAATATTGTTTAATCTGTCATTATACTGCTTGAGCTACTGTTATGTTTCAGCAGTTAAAGGGATGCAAATAAATATTTAAATAATCTTTATGTTTACCATTCTTCTTTGCAAATACCTCATTGGAAACATTTGGTTTGTGCAAAATATTTTTAAGTGCACTCTATAGTCTGGAAGATATTTTAAGTGTACTCTAGAAGTTACGCAATTAGATTCAAGTGACAATATCTTGACTTAATTAAAAATGACTTGTTGAATTAGAAATTTTACTTGGTAAGCTTTTATCACAATTTATTACGATCATCAAAAAGCTGTTTTAATTTTTCTAAGGAGCCTCTTGTTCTCCATATCAAATAACAGTAAAAGCAGAGACAACATCAGAAGCATAGGATCTGAGTAAAAGAGAATACTGGCATGTTTTAGTGATACAATGGGCTCTATTGAAGGGAAAATAAATATATTTAAATTGGTAATCTAGGTCCCATGGCTATAAAGAAAGGAGGTGGGGCAAAATCACAGAAAGTTGTCTGAGTTCCAGCATAAAGTTTTTCCAGTCAGAGGTGGTTTAGAAAACTATGTCATCTGCTGGTGTTGGTCCACTGTGTTTTCTTGAGGTCTAAGGCAGGGGCAGCCTTCTACCAGGAAGTTAAAACACATTCTTCCAACTGCCTCAGAATATTTAAATTAAAAAAAGTTATTTCCCTTTCCAGCAAGACTTGGCACCTGCCTTTTGGAACCATTTTTTTCTCTTTTACCTTTTGTAAGCTGCCTCCTGAAGCAGGTGGTCCTAAAGACAGTGTTGTCTGGAGCTAATACGAATAGTAGGGTCTCCCTTGACAGACAAGTTTGAGGTGACAGACAAGTCACCTCAAACATAGGAAGCACGTTGAAGAACGAGCTACATGCGGGTTCTTGAAAGTGCCTTTAGCCCATGATATTCACAGTGGAAAAGCTAGTAGGGGCAAGTTCTTTTTTCATTTTTCTACTGCTTACTGGTGCATGTCTGACAGTTGGAAAAGGCTTGGAGTGAAATGGTAAAGTGGAGCAAATCCGGTGAATCTTGCTCCAGACTTTTTCTTTTAGCTCCATTCAGATAATATGAAAGCCTCTGTGTCATAAATCTAGCTGGGCACAACCCGCCATTAAAAGGTTGCTGCTTCCCTGAATTAAAGGGGATGTCATCCATTTGTCACTAACAAATCCAACACCCTGATTGGCCAAAGTTTGGCCTGGTTTAACCTGCAACACGCGTGTTATGGCATTAACATAGACTTTGCATTGGAACTCGCTTGACTGGCCATTGTTGAGGGTGAATGGTGCATTATTTACACCAATTAATCTAATTCTACTTATTTTTGTGTGTGTGTGTGTTTTTACTATACTGTTTCAAAGAGGTGGAAATGCTTTGGAGATTGATTGACCTAAATATCTATTTTGTGTGGAGCCAATTCTCTAGTTAGTAGGGGTGTAACAATACACATAGTTGAACCGAACCTTTCAGGGATGGCAGTTTCAGTTCAGGACACTGCTGTACCGTTTCGGTATGTTTTTTCTCTTTATTTTTCAGCATATGCATTGTAAAAACACACACGTATAGCGTAACAACATGAAGGATGGAGGATTCAACACACACGATTTCACACTTCCCATGAGTCTTAGTGGATATAGGCGGGGCTAAGCCCCGGGTCGCCACTGTATTAACTTTGCGCAGAGGCGGACCTAATGTTAGCCGTGAGTTTCCTTCGAGACGCTATTAGGTGACGTACAGTAAGCATGTCAACATATGGCTAATGGCCAAAGATGAGAAAACCCCCCCCCCCCCCCCCATCTCCTTACGCTCTCCTGTGTGGGATAACTTTGACTTTGTTGTCAGCATCCATGAAGGAAAAAGACAATTGGATAAGTTGAATGCTGTGTGTTGAGATTGTTACACAAAGATAGCGTATGCCACAGGTAACACATTTAATCTGTTAATAAACTTAAAACGGCATCACCCGACTGTAACAAAATGTGCAAGTTAAAAAAAAAAAACTTTTTCGAGCCAGTGTTAAGTATCCACAGTTTTTGGTTCCTGGCAGCTAATAGTTTTTCTTATTTTATAAAGTAGTTCATCTACATTATAGGTCGCTTTGATTTATTATGTTAAACCAATAAATTCACTTTTCAAGTAATTTTTTTCTGCCTTTTTTGTACCATAAAAAAGGACAGTGGGACGGACGGACAGACAGAAACTTTATTAATCTATAAATTTATTTAATATTCTAAGGGAGAAATCCAGGTGTCCGGAGCACACAATAAATAACAATAAAATAACAGTTCATAAAATAGCAGTTCATATCAGGCAGATTTCTTAAACAGCAGTACCGAACCAAAGTGTACCGAACCGAGCACTATGAAATTCTGAACCGAACTGAATAGGGACTTTAACTTAACGTATCGTTACACCCCTAGGTAAGTGAACAGCACTAAAGTTCAGTTAAAAACAACAACATAAAAGACTGAACTCCAAACAAAAGCCTGGTCTTGGGAGCTTGAAGGAACGAAGCGCACCTATCTGGTGTGTTTAGTGAGACAGAAGCACTTTTAATGTCAATGCCTTCCGTCAGACTGAGCTAGTTCTTTCTGTCAGCGGTGTGATCAACTTTCAATCACTTCGTCGTTGTTGTTTACCTTGGAGCTGAGCCGAGAGAGACTCCTGATGCTGCTGATACTTCACTGCCATGACTTCGGTCCTCTTCAGCTGCTTGTGCATCTCGAACGACATCATCCCTCCGTACATCATCCCGCCGACCACCGTGACCAGGACGAGGCACTGGAAGATCCTCCGCTGCCTCCGGGAGCACACCCCGTTTCCCATGTCGGACCCTCGCACCCCCCCACCGTCTGCGCCAGAGAGTCCCGTCGCTGTCGCTGGAAACTTCCACCTCAACTGTAAACCCCCCTCCACCCAGCCCCTCACTTCCCAACCATTTTTGCTAGGACGGAACGACTAAGGCGCGAGGAACTGTTCGCATGTGCATTATTTTGACTTCAAAGCCGCCGCTCAGATTTTCGCCCGACTTCAAGTCAAAGTCGGTCTCTGTCTCGTAATTTAAACACAAAAAACACCCTTTTTAAAAATGCCTTTCTAGCTTCCCGTCCGGAACCGAATGCTTTCGACGAAGTCGAGCTCGTTCAGAAGTTATGAACTCCAGTCAGGACGAGGCCTCCATTGCACCTTTAATCTTAGTTACGTGTCAGCCGAGTAACTTCAGCCTGCCATCCAATCACAACCGACGAGGAAGTCCCGCCTACAAAAAGTCAATTATTTTTCCACTCCCGCCCCCAATCCACGTCACTGATTGGATGCTGGAGCAATCAGTTAAGAACAACAGGAAGAAACTTGTCACCGAGGAACAGCAGGATTTGTAGTTTTAGATGTAGACATTCTCCTACAGTAAAAACGTAAGTCTGTAAAGAAATTAACTTCGTGAAAATATATATTTAGTGTCGTTTTTCAGAAGGATTCTTCAACAATTTATGTCAGGATTTAGGATTTCTTTCCATAGCTTCATGAACAAATTTGCTACTAAAATATGATTTCCTATTTTTTGTGTTCTATTTTTTTTACAGAAATAATAACTTTAGATAGAAATGTTCTCTTTTGATTGAACAAAGTATCCCTCATTAACAGAAACTGCTAATATTTGCTTTTATAAAGTTGAAATCTCTTTAGGACTACTTTATTTATTAAAAGCAAGACTTTACTGCTTTCCTAATTTTTGTGTTAAGATAAGGATTTTTGGAGAAGTCAACTACAGTGGATGATGTAATGAAATTCTAATATTTTTTAATCTCCATCTTTATAATATTATCTTTACATTTTTTATTGACTATAGTCAAGAAGAATCTAAGTCAGCAAAAACTGAAATTAACAACAGGCTATAATCATAATATTGTAAAATTGTAAATTTTCCTTTATCATAATTTAATTGCTTTTGAACCTAAAAACTTCATTTGGTTGACATCTAATAAATTGGTACAGCATTTAAAAAAATGCAGTTATTTTTTAAACAATGAACCATAAGTAGATACTTTTGTAGTACATAGTTTGTAGTTTTGAACACTTTTCAGGAGAACCTTTATATTTTACTTTGACCTGACTTAATAAGCTGGTCCCTGCTCTAAAAATGCTTTAAAACACTTGAAGAACCTGTTGTTTTGTAACAGAACAGATAAGGTCTTGTTTTTTGGTGACTCACCTCTGTCATAGTTTTACAAGCTCTGAGATCTCACATCTCATAAACAGGCATTCACTCCCCATTGAGCGTTGCATGGGGAGTGAATGCTCTTTCTCCTCAAACAGAAGAGGCTTGGTCTCCAAGACATTCACAAGTGTACTGTTTCTGGAGGAGACATACTTCCTGATGTCTGGAGAGATGCATGATGAAAGTCTCATCCCAATTTTTTGCAACACCAAATTAATTGAGTCATACAACCAATAAAAGCGTTAGACCTCCTGAACATTTCCTTCCTTCTTTAGATCATTGCTCAAACTACAATAACAGTTTTATTCAATGTGCTTATGTGCATTTACTCTCTTATTCTATTTATTCTAAAATAGCTTTTGACTCTGGAAAAAAATTATTGTTTGTCAAATTCAGCTCATGTTTAAGGATGAAATAAAAATGACTCAGTAGTTTTAGACCAGTGTTGGGCTTGAAGGTTTTCACATTTTTGTGGTTTCTGCCACTGTGTTTCGCTTACATCACTTTGCTCTGAACATGACAAAGATGCCAAGTTAATTTTTATTGGTTGTTACATTGTAGTACTTTTAATGCAATAAAACCTCAGAGGAGCTGATAGGAGGAGCTGACCTCCAGGAACTTACTGCTTTAAATAACTGTTAAACAACTCTAAAACGTAATCAATTTCCCCATTGTGGGGATCCTTGAATTTCTATTCTATTCCATTTTATTCTATTCTATTTGAGGATGACTGCTTTCCCTGGCACAGTGTGAAACTTTTCTTTAACTTCACACATCAAAGTAATTATGTTGCTTTAAGTGTTCATCTGAGTGCGGTGCCACACACACTAGTGGCTTTATTTGAAGGTCACAGTCATGTTGTTCTTATTTCACTCTGACAAAGCAAACAGCTTGCAAACAATTCATACTTACAAAAAAAATGATTACGCACACACAGTTCTCCAGATCTGGAGTTTTAGAAATACTGAAAGGTGTGGTGGTAGGCTAAATGTGATTGTTGTAGCCCTGTGCCCACAACTTAACTAATTGAATCGGTTAGTACAAAAGGGGCCCAAGTCCACAATTTTTCAAAATAGAGATATTATATGTTCTATGGTCTTCAAGGGAAAAGCTATCTGATTATGTGCAAAAAACTCCCAAGTCTGTTGTAATGTATTAACTATGCTTGACATTTAAAATGCATTAAGTGCAAAATTCCTGGACTTGGGCCTCTCTTGCATGGGTTTTGCTTCATCCCATAGATGGCAGCACTAGTTATCAGATATGGCAGTGCCCCTGTTTACTTCAAGTTTAATTGTTCAACATATCTGATGCTGTGGACTGCGGACTCATTCCCACACTCCAGAAGTATTGCACTACTGCTAGAGCTGAACTAGTGGGAGATAAGAATCAGGTGTGTGCAGGAAAAACACCACGGTTGCTAAAAAGGGAAACAGGGGGAGATAAAAAAAATGGAGGAAGTGGGGAAATAAAAGGATTTTACTGAAAAACATGAGTGAAAAAATGCAAAAAAATCTATTTGAGAGGAGAAATGTAACAATACCAGCTTCCAAAAAAACAAAACAAAAACAAGTTAGTAGTATGAAAATGAACAAAAGTGGGGTAATGTAAGCTCACAATATTTGGACCACATAAATAAGAGCTGTTGTCTTCACTAAAGAGTGAAAAGAAAAAAAATAAGGTGTCAAATAAAACATGTCATTAATATGAATGAAATTATGGTGATCATTTTGTGTGCTTTTGTGCAGAAGAAGTAATGGTGGCACCAAAAAACAAATGTTAGGACAATAAACAAGGATCTCTACATTTCAAACACATAATTATTAGTGAAATTTAAGACAAAAAATAAACGCAACCAATCTGTCCGTCTGTCCATCCATCCGTCATTCTGTCTGTTGTTCAAAAATTTAATTATCTGTCAAATTTGACAAATATTGCTGCTGAATAAGGAGACAAAAAGGTTTGAGAGTGCAAAAAAGTCATAATGATAGATAAATCCATGTGTGATTTGGCTTTCTGGCATTTATAATTCATGTACATCTGCTGCAGCAGGACTGTCTTATTTTGACACAGGGTCTACTTTATTTTGAAAGGAACTTGTATATGCATAATCAAAAGTGAAAGTAATTAAAGTTTTATTGATAGATTATTACAAAACAGATATAATTCAATTATTGCAAGTATTTAAAAGCTACATTTTAGCTTAATGCCCATTTATTGTGGTTTTGTAAAAGGTGAAGTGGGACTTTGCATCACTCGCTGGGTTATGGTCTCTAAGAAACCTGACCTAATGGCTCTTTTAGTGTTAAAGGTTTCAGACCCCTGCTCTAGACAGACAGACAGACAGACAGACAGACAGACAGACAGACAGACAGACAGAGACAAAAAGTTGAAGAGAATTTATTTTGTATTGTGCATTCCCCAGCTTGCATTTCGCCATAAAAGGTAAAATACCGCCACCTATTGACCACAAAAATGTTGGTTTTATTAACACGACATTGTTATTTAGATTGACATCCATTATTAGGCCTATTTATATAGAATTAATAAAATAGTAACTGTATTAAATATCAATCAGTTTAAAGTAAAGTTCAATTCAATACAATTATGTGTTTAATACATATTGATTGAGTTATACATCGATTCCTTCTCCATGACTGAAACACTCATCCTGGCAGCTCAGAAACAAGCCCTGAGCACCAGAGCGATAGAGGCTCAGATCAACCACACCAGACAAGACTCTAGGTGTAGGCTGTGCAAAGAGGCGCTGAAACAATCCAGCACATAACTGCAGGATGTAAGATGCTGGCAGGTAAAGCATACATGGAGCGCCACAATCAAGTGGCTGGAATAATATACAGGAACATGTGTGCAGAATATGGACTGGAAACCCCAAGGTCAAAATGGAAAACACCTCTGAAGGTGGTAGAGAATGAGAGGGCAAAGATCCTGTGGGACTTCCAGATCCAGACTGATAGGATGGTAATGGCGAACCAACCAGACATTGTAGTGGTGGATAAAGAACAGAGGAAAGCCGTTGTGGTGGATGTGGCAGTGCCAAGCGATGGAAACATCAGGAAGAAGGAACATGAGAAACTGGATAAATACCAGGGACTCAGAGAAGAACTGGAGAAAGCCTGGAAAGTGAAGGTGACAGTGGTGCCTGTGGTAATTGGAGCACTCGGGGCAGTAACCCCCAAGCTGGAGGAGTGGCTACAACAGATACCTGGAAAGATCTCAGACATCTCAGTCCAGAAAAGAACAGGAACAGCTAAGACACTGCAGGACCCGAGCTTGGAGGAGAAACCACCCGCAGAGGGTGAGAGGGGCGTTTTTTATACATTTATATATACAGTCAGGAACATAAATATTTGGACAGAGACACATTCTTTCTGATTTAGTTTCTGTACATTACCACAGTGAATTTTAAATAAAACAACTCAGATGCCATCGAAGTGCAGACTTTCAGCTTTTATTCCATGGGTTGAACAAAAAGTCTTTTTTTTTCATCATTCATTCATCTTCTTGACCATTTATCCCCTTTCGGGGTCACGGGGTTGCCGGAGCCTATCCCGGCCACTTGGGCGTAGGCAAGGGATGCCCTGGACTGGTCGCCAGTCTGTCGCAGGGTAGAATGTCCTCAATCACACATCCATTCACTCTCACACTCACACCTATGGACAATTTAGAGTTGACAATTAACCTATGAAGCATGTTTTTGGACGGTGGGAGGAAGCCGGAGATCCGGAGAAAACCCACACATGCACGGGGAGAACATGCAAACTCCACACAGAAAGGTCCCCCGTTGATGTAGTTTATCAAGTCCCAGCCGGGACTTGAACCGGGGGCCTTCTTGCTGCGAAAGCTTTTTTTCATCAGTGTTTGGATATTTCATTCATGAAGGTGATTTTTAATTGTAGTTACTTTTAAAACAGCTTTTATTTTTTAATAAAAAGGGAGCATAAAGTTAACACATTTGTTATGAGCAGTGATGTTTTAACAATTCTACTTAACTTGTTCATTTTTAAGAACTGTTTTTTCTTAGTAGGTTCCTACTTTGGATGGAGCCGCTCTTCTTTCTAGGAAAATTTCTGCTATAGCCTTAGTTATGTACTAAGACAAACCAGAGAATAAATGACATTATTGTGCTTTTGATAAAAAAACTATACTGTGCATCCCTTTTTATAGATTTGTCCAAAGCTTTTGACACAGTTGACCATGCTGTTTTCAAAAGCAGATTACTCAGCCTTGCATTGTCAGAACATGCAGTTGTGTGGTTCTAAAATTACCTGAATAACAGGACCCAATGCAGTAAACATGAAGGTCTCTGTTCTAAGTTTGTTACTGTCCACAGGGGGGTGCCACTGGGCTCAGTTCTGGGCCCCCTACTATTTATTTTGTACATTAATGACTTGGGTGAAAATGTTTCTGATGCTAATCTACATTTTTATGCTGATGACACAGTCATTTACTGTTATGGATCATCTCTTTCTCAGGCCATTGAAACCTTACAGAAAGCTTTTGTTGCTGTCCAGCATTCACTTATTCAGTTAAAATTGGTTCTCAATGCAGACAAGACAAAGCTAATGTTTTCATACTCAAAAAAGGCCCCTGAAACAATTCCAATGGTGTCTACCTTAGATGGAAATGTCATAGAGTTGGTTCATGAGTACAAGTCCCTTGGTGTCTGAATTGACGACTCTCTCACCTTTAAACCTCACAAAGAAAAACCTGTAAAAAAACTGAAACTGAAACTTAAACTTGACATTTTCTTCCGTAAGAAGTTGTGTTTTTCTTTTGAAGTAAAAAAGCGTCTTGTCGCTGCAACATTTTTATCTGTGCTGGATCATGGTGATATTCTGTATATGAATGCTTCATCTTCATGTCTCAAAAAGGTTGACACCATGTGCCATGCTTCCCTGAGGTTCATTACCAACTGTAGATCCATGACACATAATTGTGACCTGTATTCCAGAGTACAATGGCCTTCTCTGGCCACTAGGAGGCAGGGACATTGGTACACTTTTATGTACAAGGCCTTGCTTGGATTACTGCCTCCCTACATTTTTTCTTTAATCGCAAGGGGACGTGTGGAATCTCACTCCTTAAGATCTAAAGTCCAGTTGTTGCTTTCTGTTCCATTTGCTGCACAGAGCTCGAAAAAAGCCTTTGTCCACTCTGCTCCTTTTGCTTGGAATATGCTGCAGAAAGACTGGAAACTAACTGAACTGGTATCTTTAAATGTTTTTAAGAACAAGCTCAAAGCATCAGAGGCTGAAACAATAATGTGCAACTGCTTTTTATGATGTATGTGGTTTTAATGATGTTTGTTTTTATGTATTTTTTTTATTAAAATGTGCTGCCTCCCTTGGGACATTCCTGGTTAAATAAAGGTTAAAAACTAAAAATAAGAGAGATGATACCCGGCCACAGAGCAGCAGTTTACAACTCTCATCTGAGCCTCCTTTAGCGCTGGTGCAAAACCCATGCAGGGAAAGTCGAGCAGGTCCTAGCGCTGTGTGCTGAAAGACAAGTGAAAGGAGTGAGACACAGTAACCTTACAGTGACAGATACCAGTTCTCACAAGCAGAATTATGAAAATGTGGTTTATTAAACATTAGACCCTCCTGCTCTAAGTCCCTCTTGGTAAGTTAATTAATGATAACAAACTTAATCTATTAGCCTTAACAGAAACTTGGCTCCAACAGGATGACAATGTTAGATTGAATGAAGCAACCCCCCCCCCCCCACACACACACACACACACACTTATGCTAACTATCAGAAATCCAGGATCTCAGGGAAAGGAGGTGGTTTGGCAGTAATATCACAGTCTAGCTTACTTCTCAGCCCTAAAGTTAAACATGTTTATAACTCATTTAAAAGCATCATATTGCCTATAAATCACCCAAACAGGAATACTCAAAAACCTGTTTTATTCATAATTATTTATCGCCCCTCCGGTCCGTATTCGGAGTTTTATGACTTCCTATCGACTATTTTTTGAGATTCTGATCAAATTATAATAATATAGGATTTTAAAATTGATGTTGATGACCCCAGTGACTGTCTGGGACAGGGGTCGGCAACCCATGGCTCCGGAGCCAAGTGTGGCTCTTTCATCCATCTGTTGTGGCTCCCTGTGACTTTGGAAAATAATGAGTATTTTATAATAATTAAATTTTATTTTCGTTTTTTCATTTTTCATGGCATTTCAAAGGCGCTGATGGCTCCGTATGAAGCGCGATCCATGTAAAAAACAGCTTCGTAATGAGCTCGTATTTATCGGGCGAGACCTGCAGAGCTGATAGCAGGGAGAGGCACGCGGGGCGGCTGCAATAAACACTCCGATCTTCTGCCGGGCGTGCCGGGGCAGAGACTGATGACAGACTAAGAGTTTGCGCCAGTGTTGCCAGATAGAGTCACAGTTTTCCAGCCCAAAAGTCATCTGTTTTTGGCCAGACCCAGCCAAAAACCGCCCAGCACAGCTTTTGTTGATGTTTTTTTTGTTGTACTGGACTGATAAAATAAAAGATTTTTCTAAATAAAAGATAGTTCAGACTAATAATAAAATGGGTACAATATTGAATATTTCTTCAGCGGGCCGCCTTCTTCCATTCATTTGCTTAACCCGCTCTATCCCAGCTATAACCTGCGTCCGGCTCTTTCATGCTTGTGCTGCGCTGGAGCGCCCCGACTATCGTATTTTGCGCTCTCTGTGAAGAACACACCGGGAGCGCGAGGGAAACAACTCTCAGCTGCAGAGGATGTGAACAGGTGAACACATAGAGAGGAAAAGCAGGTGGAGAGGTGGGGGAGGGGCTTTGGCTTCAGACTCAGTCAGAGAGATGCAAACACGGGCGTCAGATTCAGACGCAGCTTTCCCTGCAGGAGTTGAAGCAGAGACTTTCTCTGGGATGATTTTATAAACTCAAACATGGAAACATGATTACCAAGTAGAACTCTTCAAAATAATAAACCTGATCTCTCCACATTCTCAGTGTCTACCATGCATTGATAAACACATCGCTCCATGCAGCGATCAGACCAGAACCAGTAGCTCCTCCCACACGCGGCCGCGGTATCATCCTTTGAAGAACATAATGTGCATTTGCAGCGACGTATGCTTCAGACGATGTCCGATTGGCCAATCTACATGTCAATCAAGTCCCGTACTTCTCAGTGAGGATTTTGATTGCCTGGTGGATTTTAAAGAAGAACTTTTTTTTTTCATCTTTTCTGCATACACTCATGTCATTGAAGATCAACCGGTCGATCGCGATCGACGTAATGAGCACCTTTGAATAATATATACATGCATAATATATAATGATGTCAAAAGGGGTTGTGGCTCCAGGTGCTTTCTTTTTTATAAGGGGCGGTCCCAAATGGCTCTTTGAGTAAAAAAGGTTGCTGACCTCTGGTCTAGGAAATGCTTTTGCAGCTTTATTAGATGATGTTGGTTTCACCCAAAGTGTGAATGAACCCACTCAATGTCATAAGCACACCCTGGATCTTGTTCTAACCCATGGGATAGAGATCAGCCAGCTGAGTGTCCTTCCTCTTAACCCCATCATTTTTGATCACTTTATGATTACCTTCCAGTTTACACTGGAACATCCTTCTGCCCCAGTGAATAAGAAACAGCTTAGAAGAACCTTAACTGACCGTTCTGTGTCTGAGTTTAAACACACAGTTCAGCCAGTACTTAGTGATATTCTGAGAAAATACTCTGAGACCAGCTCCCATAGTATCAGTCCTAGTATAAATGACCACTTTGTTAATGATGCCTTACAAGCCCTCAGGAGTACACTCCATGTTGTTGCCCCCTTGAAACCTAAGTTCGTCAGACAAAACCGAGTAGCACCGTGGTTTAACACTGAGAATTGCTTGCCAGCATTGTACACTGGGTGTTTTTGTCACTTGGGACGGTAACCTTTCTGGTTAATCTAACTGGCTAAAATGTGCATGTCAAATCCAGCGATTCAGCGGGGTGGGACTTTCATTATGAAATAATTTTTTTAAGGCTTTAATAGGGGTAGGGTATTGGTGTGGGGATGGCTGGGTACTCTCCCTCCTTCTTTTTACATTCCATCATCCACTTTAGAAGAACATAAAGACCAACTCAAGCACAGATGCTTTCTTACCTTTGCACAAATAGTTTGAGTGATTAAATGAAATATTTCACATGGGTCGATCCTAATGCATAGGTATGCGTGTGTGAACATCAGTTGTATTGTGTACATGTTACGGGGGAGAAGGGAAGTTCCAGGGTAGACAGGAGCTTTAATGAACAAACCAAAAACTACAAAACTGCAAACCTAGAAAGACATGAAAACTCGAAATACTTGAAATACTCGAAGCAGGGAAAACATGATAACAGACTATGGACCAGCACAGGAGGAAGGGAAAGACAAGACTTAAAGACATGCAAGGCAACGAGACACAGGTGGAGACACTCAGCACTGATGGTGAAAGGTAAAACTCGAAAAGAACAACAAAACTGGAAATACTACAAATAAAACGGGAAGTTAAACTCAAAACGGCACAGAACAAAAAACAACTAGAACACAAAAGCAAAAAACCTAAAACCGTGACAGTACATGTTGACATGTTTTGTTTGTGGGCATGTTTGGAGTCCACAGGTATGTTTGTGTCATTTGGGTGTGAACGTGAACAGGCATTAGGTTAGACACCTATGTAACTAATGAACAAACAGATAGAACTATATGTATAAACATACAAAAATGTAAAAAATAATAATAAATGAAGCAATATTTTAAACCACTAAATAGAAATTAAGCAGTAAGACAAAGATTCAGTTTATACTACATAGGTGAGATGCTGCTCCATTGTTAGCATTTGTTAACCATGCTAACTGTACTTTGAGTTGCGTAGTAGCAGGGCCGGCCCTGTTCTTCCGGGGGCCCTAAGCAAATTTTAATTTGTGGGACCTCTAACTGATCAGCAGCACCAACAAAACGCACCTGTTGTGGTACTATAAATGAGACATTTTGTGAATGTATTATTGTTGCTGCTGAAGAATTGAATATGTTTATTGCTTGCATGTTGGATGCACATTAAGTGCTGCCAAACCAATTTTAAAAGTGAAAAGAAAAAAAATATGAATGACAAATGTAAATATATATGGTAAAAATGGTAAATGGCGTATACTTATAAAGCGCTTTCTACCTTCTTACGAAGGCCCAAAGCGCTTTACAGTCACAGTCCCATTCACCCAGTCACACACACATTCACACACACATTCACACACTGATGGCAGCTCCGCTGCCGAACACTGGCGCCAACCTCCCACCAGAGGCAAGGTGGGGTTCAGTGTCTTGCCCAAGGACACTTCGACACATGGGCGTGCAAGGCGGGATTCGAACCTGCAATCTTTCGATCATGGGTCGACCGCCCTGCCGCTACACCACGGCCGCCTCAATTCAATTCAATTCAATTCAATTTTATTTGTATAGCCCAAAATCACAACAACAGTCGTCTCGATGGGCTTCGAAGTAAAACATGAACTCAAAAGGATCATGAATACAAAGAGTTAAATAGTAAAATACAAAAATGAACTAACAAACTGACTCAGCTATACTGGCATCCCTGCCCTTAGACCCCCCTTCGCGGTGAGGAAAAACTCCCAAAAAAAACGGATTCCGGAAAAAACGAAGAAACCTCAGGGGTGCCCACATGAAGGAGGGATCCTCCCCCAGGACGGACAGGCGATTTACCAGAAC